>JADRCD010226756.1:0-20134 GCA_019843815.1 Montemys delectorum
TGCATTCACATTTAAAAATATTTTATCCTTAATTATGTGTACATGTGTATGGGTGTATGCACATGAATGCCTGTAAAAGACGGATGAGGGGTATTCACCTTGACCTGGAATTATGGCAGTTGTGAGGGCTGGGAACTACCGAGCTCTGGTCTTGGGAAGAGTACTACGGGCTCCTAACAGCTGTGAGCCATCTTTCTGGTAAGGCCAGCTTCAGCATAACTTGAATAAAAACAATGTGAAAGTATGTACTTTAATTCACCTCAATAACAGGAATTATGCCACATTTGCTTTAAGGAAGGCAGAAAAGCTAAAGGCAGTAATGTAAATAACATATTGCAACCCGCTGTTTTTTAATTGCCCAGACTGTTGATGAATCACAGATCCTGTGGCTCTCCACAGTTTGCTCTGGATCAGACTAGGCGACTCCCACAGGCTAATTAGAGGGAAAGCCCTTTGTACAGATTCTTGTCCATCATGAGGAAGAAGTGCCCATGATAGAGGGCTGAGTTTTTTGCCCGTTTTCTTTCCAGAAAGCTTAGCAGTCATAAGCTAGCGTAGAGTTCTGTTACCTGCATGGCTTTAGATTCAATAAAAATGCATCTGGTTGTATTTTATAAAGGAAAGTTCTTAGGAAGGTTGACACACCTTACACTGACTGTTCTGCAAGTTGACTAGCTGATCAGGTCAGCGGCTGTAGAGAGTTAAAACATTGCAGGTCCAGATCACGGTTACAATTTGTCTTGACATCTTCAGATTCCTTAATCATTCTTTGCCCACGTCTGTGTCTGACCTAAAGTCCTTCTTACTAACATGTAAAAAACCTTTCAGAGTGGGTGAAAAAAACCTCTGGTTTCTACCAACCAAAGTCTAAGGATTCATCAGAAGATCTGAGGTCTATAGCTAGTATTTCCCTGCTTTGCTGTGACCCTCCTCCATAACGGATCTACCAGGGTGTTAGGAATGTGCCATTTTATGACTTTCCTTGTTCTCTATTAAAACTTCAGTGTTACCATGTTACCATGTAGGAACAAATTGGAGGTAACCTGAATCTGCGTTCCTGAGCTATGGTCAATCATATCTGGCTCCAGAATCAACTATCTCTCTCTTTTGAGGAGAGAATGGTATTTTGTGTTAAGGACATCACATTGAAAATATATATATATATATATGAATTGTTTTCCTGGTGAATTTGCCATGGGGAGCTCTGTGACTTTTTGTTTTTAATTAAAAGACAGAGCAGATAGGTAAATTTAACTCAACACAGTACTTTCATTAGAATAAGAAACATTGCTAAGTGCTTCTTTATTAAACATAGATTGGGGCATTAATAGATAGAGTATCTTTCTTGGAAACCAAGAGTTTAGGAAACCTTCCCTCTACCAAGGGATTTGCTGGAACGTGATATCATTGTATTTGTGATTTTATGGAGGTAAAATGAATACTAAATGAAACAAAATTCCCAAGGCTGACTCAGGAGGCAGCTAAGCATAGCATCTCACATAGATGGTTGCAAGGCACAATTTTGCCTCATCACTGCATCTGTATCCTTGAATGGTTTCGACTGAAGACAGCATTTCTTTGAATTTTTCATTAAACCCAACGTCTTGAAATATGAATTCCTTTTATGTTCCTGTGAGTTTTGGCTAAAAGAACCCCAGTGAATAAATCATACAATACGATGTGTCACCAGCACTTGTGAATATTTCTGCTTTGTTATTCTATTCTCAGAAGAGCACCATTGATTATCAAACTCAGCGGAGAGCATTTTATGATCATATATCTCCATTAGCTGTGAGTTTGACTACCATAGATTTTTCTGGTTAAGCTTGCATTATGTATTAGGAAGCCTATCTCTTCAATACAAAGTTTGATTTCATTTTCTAAGCCCAGAACTCTTATTATGTATTATGTATAAAGATTCTTATCCTTTATATGTAAAAATAGGCTGCACTGTCTTTATGTAACTGAAATCTATGCCATCTTTTCTCTTTCTCTTGATTCACAGGCAGCATATTATACTATGAAGATGAATCTCTACAATGAAATGGCTGTCAGGGTAAATATCTCTTCACTTGTTAAACAGATGAAAAGTCAATTGTGCCCCGCATTCCCTTTTAATCAGCCGAGCAAAGCAGAGGAATGCAAATCTGGTCACTGCACTAATGGAGGAGGGGAGGAACACTCCTTACAAAGTTAGCTGTGCCAAACCCCTGGCAGCACCGACGAGAGGCAAATGTAAAGCACACCATTATGAATGCCTGTGCTTCACAGTGTCAGGGACCTCTGGGCCATAGCTAAAGGAAGACCACGAATATTAATGAAGTAATGCATGAGTGTTCATATGTCATGATATGGACATGTCATGATAAATACATGAACACTGCTCTAAGATCTAAGAGTCCTACCTCACCTAATGCAATTAAAAATTATTCTTAGGATTTAACAATAATAACGTTTGTTTCCTGCATAGAAATTCTTTTCTATCATGTCTGTGTTTGTTTTATGTGCTAGTTTTCTGATAGACAGGTGACTTTAGGGCTGATGATAAGGCGTAAATGGTAACTGTTTGACTTGCAAGCCTGAGGAACTGAATTCTGATCCCTAGAACTCCTGTAAAAAGCTGATTGGCAGGATGGAGGCAGGCTGGTCCCTAAAGTTCATTAGGTAGCCAGCACAGGCAAACGGACGAGCTTCAGGTTCACGGGGAGACAGAGAGACATCTTAAAAAAAAAAAAGGCTGACTGGAGAAGGATTGATGAAGACCCACTTCCGCTTCTGACTACCATGCCAATGCCCACGTGCACACACCGACATTAATGTTAACAAGTGTGCATGCACCCACGCACGCATGCATGCACCTCTACAAGAAGTTTAAAGGCTCCCTTCAGGAGCTTTTGAAGAGGTAACTTTGTCACAGTGTAGGACAAGGCTGACGTGTATAGAGACTGTAAATGATCTTCTAACAAAGATTGATTTTGAAGATTAGCTGGTCACAGTGAGCAGTGACTAGAACTGAATTTACTTCTAAGTGGGGTTTCTCGTAGGTGGTATCTTAAGAACTTTGCTAACATGACAATCGTCATTGATAGGCAGAGGCTCCTGGAGCGGAGCACTTGTGAGGACGTATGTATCTGCAGCCTGTACTGAGTACGCGTCCATACTTTGGTAGTGAAGAACAAAGCACATGGACGTAGTTTTGTTTTTACAGTAGATACCCACACTCTAACGTGCTGTGTTTTTAAGGGGTCACCTTTTCTCTGCGGGATTTACGATCCTCCTCTCCCTGTAGACTTTTTATTTTTCTCCTTCACCATAGACATATTTTTCTGTTAAAACTGAGACCACTTTACTATCCTTCCTGATTTACATGCTAGCCCCCGCCATAGCTATGTTGGACGTCTCCTGGGGCCCATGACAGTCTCGTTATTCTTCAGTTTCCAGTGATTGACTTAGAGAAGTAGTTACACAGATATCTTAGGGTGATCATCAGCGCCGTCTCCTCTTACTCTTCTTCCCTGTGGATGGAAGTCCTTTGACTTAAATGGTTTGTCTCTACATCACTAAGGAGTGAGCACCCTTGTTAAAAGAAATTACTTTTGCTGGGGATATTTAAAATGTTTGAATCCCAGAGTAGGCACTGTAGCAGGATGGACTGGACTAGAAATGTAATTGATTGGTTCCTGGAGAGTCCCTTTTGTCCTGGAACACTTGTAGTGATTTCTCAATCTGATGTCATTACGTAGTCAAGCCAGTGGTGCTGGGAGGAGGCCAGTAGGCTCTTGTTTCGAGTGATTTGTCTTGATTTTAGCACCCTGATCACTTCAGTTCAGACTGAAGTTCAGGCTTTATGGGAAATGAAAACTGTAACAACAAGATGAACACTTAAGAGTGGCTCACACAGATCTGCAAAGGGCTATGGCTTTAGTGGCTCACTCACCGTCACAGCTATGAGTTAATGTAAAGGACAATATTAAATGATCATTTCCTTTGTTTCTTTCATGTCTAAAACATAAAGACTGTAAGAAAAATTTATATAGAAACTCTACTAAAAAGTAGTCAAATATGTATACATCAAGCTGCTTTTCAGTTCTTCAGACCACTTACAATTCGATTCATATTTACTGGGCCATGCAGTAAGGGTGACTTACAGTAACGATTTTGGTGATTTGAAGGAAACACATTGGTAAACTCTCTTTAGAAAGAGGATACTGAAGGTCTCATAGGCTGGGGATGGTTCTGTGGCTACAAAATGAAGAGCATTGGTCTCAGTCACAGAAACAAAGGCTCCCCAAACTCGAGTGTTGGTATGAAGATAGGAAGGACCACGTCCACAACTGTAAGTGCGTAGCTCATGATGCTTCCACTACCATGCCAATTAGTGTTTCTTCCCTCTTTCTGCTACTACAGTTCCATATTCAAAGCACTTAAATCAGTTCAGAGAAAGCAAAGGTAAGAGCTGAGGATGAAGGGGTGTTGCAGTGCTCTCAGGATGTGCCTTGGCACTGGGCAGGACATGCTCAGCAGGCTTGCTGTCCAGGCTTCTGCCACTTTCATTTTCAGAAAAAAAAAAAACAAAAACCCTTTTGTTTCTCTTCCATTGACATTCAGATTATTATGGATTTTTGGGAATAAAGATATACGCAGTGGAGGAAACTCTGTTCTGTGAGCAGATGGCTTTTGATATATCAAGGTTTTGCCATTTGTTTCAGTGGTTAAAATAAACATTATTTATAAGACCACTCACAATGTGGTGTTACTTAATGAGGAGTATGCATCACTGATCTGACGAGCTTAAGAGGTCATTTAGAACTTGCTGGTTAACAAGCTGTAATCTGCTGAGCACACAATGACTTTGTTTAAAATTATCTGTTCAGAGCTGATCAATGACAATAATTGTTTTATTCCAATCACTTCTGAAAGTTCCTAATTACTTTGAAGGGCATGAATACTAGCCATTTTTTTTATTTTTTTTTTACTTTTTAAAAGTTGTCACCTATTCACCTTGAAAGTAAGAAAAGCAGTGTTATAAATTTATTTTTTTAAATACTCTTTTACTGGCACTTGAATATCAAATAGGAAATATACAGAAAAGCCCTGTATCAGTTGTGCTCAAGGATAGCCACATCCCCCCCCCATACACACAACCCATCTGTACTAGCACCTGTGTGCTAGCCTCGCTGCATGTCACGAACATGTCTTTAACATTAGAGGCACTCGGTCTCCTTATAAAGTACACATAAGACAGTCATGCAGAAAGTGTGCACCTCAGAGCAAGACAGGCCTGGGGCTGTGTTCTGACTCTGCTCTTTGCTTTTGGAATGGGTAGATGTGCTGCAGCAAGTTACTCCACCTCGATTTCTTCCTGTTTAACATGAGACCATGTGTTGTTCACAAAGAGTGTGAGAACGGAATCCGCTAGTGCTATGCTTGGGAATACATGAAGCACAATGAATTCCAGCCCTCTCACTTCCCTGACCACTATTCTCTTTGCTCACCCAAGGCTAGGTTCTTTCTAGCTCCTCCTATACACACATTTACACAAACCCACTTAAGGTACTTCGATGGCTAGTTTAATGTCAACTTGACACAAACTCAAGTCGTCAAAGAAACGGGGATCTTAATGGAGAAAATGCCTCCATAAGAGCAGGCTGCAGGCAGGCCCGTAGAACATGTTCTTAACTAGTGATTTATGACGAAAGACCCAACCAATTGTGAGGGAGCCACCCCTGGCCTGGTGGTGCTGAGTTCTCTAAGGAAGCAGGCCCAACAAGCCAGGAAGAGCAAGCCCCTTAAGCAGCACCCTTCCATGGCCTCTGCTCAGTTTCTACCTCCAGCTTCCTGCCCTGTGTGAGTTCCCGTCCTGCTTCCTTCCATGATGCAATACAGTGTGGAAGTGTAAGCTGAGTCAACCCTTTCCTCCCCAACTTGATCTGATGATGATGTCTCATCCCAGCAACCGTGACCCTGACTGTAGTTTAGTGTGAACAACTTTTCGTTTTTATCTTAACTATCCCTTACTATGTCCTGTAGAATACAATTGTGAATAAAGGATTTCACAATGGGCTATGTGCCAAGAATGTCAGGACCTCAGACGGTTCCATTTGAACCGTGTGTGGATGAGGTTGCTACTGTTTCCAGTACTTGCTCGAGTTGGAAAAGGAAGGAGCCCAGGCCATTGGCATTGTGTCTCCTCATATCCTCCACCTCATCTCTCCACTCCCACCATCTCCCAATCTCATGAATGCCTTTCAGTGTTAGCATAGGTGACCCAGCCAATTTGTGTTTGTCCTCGCAAGCTGCTCTTCTCAGAAATGGCCTCAGTCTCTGTCGCTCTGTCATTCACAGACCCTTAGCCACCATGTTCAACTTCTCTCCCACATCTTGATGCCTGCTGAAATTTAAATCTTATTTGATTTTTTTTTTCAAGACAGGGTTTCTCTGTGTAGCCCCGGCTGTCCTGGAACTCACTCCGTAGACCAGGCTGGCCTCGAACTCAGAAATCTGCCTGCCTCTGCCTCCCAAGTGCTGGGATTAAAGGCGTGTGCCACCACCGCCCTGCTTTAAATCTTACTTGAATTTAGTAGTATTTTCAGAAATGACCTGTCCTTAGCACCAACAGTGAGTGATACATTTCCCTCAGGGCCTATCTCCAAGTGCCCTCTTATACAGTTGCTATGCACACAGACAAGGATGCTGCAAGGAGGGAAGCCACCCAGCCACCCTGTGACCTTAGGCGATCATTTGACCAGACTAAGTATCAAATCTCTCTCCCTTCAACTGAGGCTCACAATATATACTTCAGCATGAACTTGGAGCGTTAAATTAGATGGAACAAGAAAACGCTCTCTTCTTTACATATATACACTCTGCCTTGTCTCTCTGTTTCATTAGAAAATGCTTTGTACCAATTCCTCCATATTGTCAGACATTACATGATTTTTGGCTTAATTATGGAGAATTTCTAAGTTAAATATTATAGCATTTTAAAACTTCTTTAAAATTTAAAGAGCTGATCTCTAAATGAGATCATTTGAGGAGCTTGCTGTTGCTGCTCTTCCATAGGAAACTTGGCTCTGAGCACCTGCCCACGCCTGTAATGTAGTACCTGCAGGTAATGCCTTCATATAACTCCAGCTCCAGGGGATATGTTCCCTTCTGGCTTCTACAAGCACTGCACAAATTTGCAGCTCTCCCATAGTTAAAATAAATAACAAGTAAATTGGAAAAGCAAATGAAGATAACTTAAAAAAACATTTTGTTGACAATCTCTCAATGTAGCTACATGACATTGTGTTGTTACTTCATCTGGTGGGGAGAATTTCTGTCTCTAGTTCAATACACTCGCAATTGTTGTGATGTTTCTTTGTTTTGTTTTGTTCTATTTTTGTCATGTTTTTCCACACTGAATGGCTGACTAAAATATTAAAAATACCCACATATATCAGACTGTAAAATGAATGTGAAGTGACTTGTGTAAATCACTAAGAAAAAGTCTTTCTGTAATGGTTTCAATATGGTTGGCCCAGGGAGTGGTACTATTCTGAAGTGTGGCCTGGTTAAGGTAGGTGTGGCCTTGTTAGGGTAGGTGTGGCCTTGTTAGGGTAGGTGTGGCCTTGTTGGGGTGGGTGTGGCCTTGTTAGGGTAGGTGCGGCCTTGTTAGGGTAGGTGCGGCCTTGTTAGGGTAGGTGTGGCCTTGTTAGGGTAGGTGTGGCCTTGTTAGGGTAGGTGTGGCCTTGTTAGGGTAGGTGTGGCCTTGTTAGGGTAGGTGTGGCCTTGTTGGGGTGGGTGTGGCCTTGTTAGGGTAGGTGTGGCCTTGTTAGGGTAGGTGCGGCCTTGTTGGAGGAAGTGTGTTACTGTTGGGGGTGGGCTTTGAGACCCTCCTCCTAGCTGCCTAGAAGACAGCAATCTTCTCCTGTTTGCCTTCAGAACAAGATACAAAAGTCTCAGCATCCCCCCCATGCCTGCCTGCACACTGCCATGCTCCTTCCCGCCTTTATGATAATGGACTGAACCTCTGAACCTCTTAGCTGGCCCCAATTCAATGTTGTCTGTCCTTTGTAAGAGTTGCCTTAGTCATGGTGTCTGTTCCTAGCCATGAGAACACTAACTGAGACACAGATATTCAGATAGCATTGCTGCTTATTGAGTATTGATTCAACTCTTTACTTACATGCAGGTTAAGCTAAATGTTCTTTAGCTAAACTAAAAAGCAAAGCAAAACAGAAACAGTACTGGGGATAAAATTCCATGAACCGGGCACTAGATTATTGTATTGAATATGAAAATACATTTAGAGAAGAGAAACATCCCTGCAGCCTTGAAAGCGTGCTAAATTGTGAGCGACTGTACCCTGCGGGGCAGTTGTTCATATCTGAGTTAGTACGCAGTTAAACCTATGGGAGACCAGCAGCGGGTCTCAGTGTTGCCTTCTTTTCTTGTAGATAGATACAGATAAATACTTTTTTCTTTTCTTTTTGCCCACAGCATTGATATCATACTTTACATTGAGGCCTGAATTGTCAGGAAAAGAGGTGGATAGAGGACCAAAGGAGACAGATTCTCATGATGCCTGAGAGTGTCTGGGAAGCCTGGAGCTTATTAAGTGTGTAACCACACGACTCCAGCACTCCTCTCAGATCAGAAAAGTGTAACTATGTCTTTTGGTAAAAATAGTACTGCTTGGATCCCTGTGAGTGATACAAAAAGAAGATAGCTTCAAAACGAAGTTTCATTGGTTAAAAATTATAATTCATTTATTTTTTAGTTATGTTTGTAACAATGAGAATAGATTTGTGTCTGCTCCAGTTCAATGGCTAGATACATTTGAAAGCTGAATAATTATAGGAATAATTATACATAAGCTGCTTTTTTTCTATGATGAGATAATATTTTTTTCACATAGAAATGTTCTGAAGATAAAGCACAGAAGTAAAATGCTTAGGATCCCACCTGACACAGGAGAAGTCAGCTGTTGCTACCAGTGTTCAACCAGCATTCAAAGTCATGGTCAAGATGCGGCACAGTACCTGGCAGAGTGGCCAGGACCTGTCAGCCCAGCATTTGAGAAACCAAGGCAAGACTATAAATTTGAAGACGGCCTGGCTTCCATAGTGAATCTCGGGCCAGCCTCGGCTACTAGAGAGCTGCTATTCAAAGTGAAAAATAAGTAAAACCAACATAGCTATTAGGGTTTCCCCCAATTCATGGAACTAAAGACTTGAACCCAAGCCCTTGTGAATATATATTAACTACAATTTTTTTTAAAAAGGCACCATGAATTTGAAAGAGAACAGAGTTTAGAAGTGAGAAAAAGGAAGGAGGAGATAACATAATTATAATAAAAAAATTTAAAAATTGAAGTTAAAAATAAATAAAAGAACAAAAAGAACGTTTTATTTAAAGACAGACACATTTAACAATTTAATTAGACCTAATACAGTCTACAGTGCTGTGTGACCACATACCTAAGAAAGCGACTTCTTGCCCAGGAAGATGGTGCAATGGATAAACAGCTTCCCTTATAAGCATGAGGATGGGGCTTTGGATCCCCAGCATCTATACAAATGCAGTGGGAATGGTGGCCTATGCTTATACCCCAGTGCTTGAGAGGGAGAGACGAGATATGGGGAAAGCTGGCTTGTTAGACTTGTCGAACAAACAAGAAGTGGTTGCAGCTGGAGAAGCTGCCTAAGTAAATATCTGACTTCAACTTCTAGCCTTCACATGTATCTACCCACACATGTACCCACACATATGAGACATGCTAACGCAAGTGTATACACCACACACACAGCAACCATATACAAATTACAATAGCAGATAGTTAATTTTCATCTTTGTAATATCTTATAACAAATATATTGGCACCGCTTACATCTACAACTAATGTACTAACTATATTCATAGAAAAATCCCAAGATGCTTTTTGTGTTTTTGTTTATTCTTGAGAGTTTTATTTTTTTAATTTATAAAACACATTTTTATCATTTACTTTCTCTTCCCCTAGTTTCTCCAAGATTCTCCTTACCTCAAAATAACAACAGGGAGAGGGAGGGAGGGAGAGAGAGAGAGAGAGAGAGAGAGAGAGAGAGAGAGAGAGAGAGAAAGACTATCAAAGCTGACAAATCTTCAAAAAGAAAATAAATACCAAAAAAAAAAAAAAACCAGAAAGCACACAAAAGCCATGAAGTCCATGTAGCGTTGTCGAGTTAGTTCTAGGTGTGAGTCCTGGCCTGGAGTGTGGCTTATATACCAAGTGACATTGCACTGGAGACACTGAGTCTCCCTCTCCAAGAAATTACCAATGCAGATGGTTGGGGGTGTGCACTTCTCTCTCTTGGTGCTTTGACCCTGTTCAGACCTCACATGTGCTGTCACGTGCTGTTGAGTTCCTGTGTGGATCGGTCCGATTCCATCTAGAAGCTGCTGTCTGTTTGGAATAATGTACCACCTCTGCCTCTCAGCTCTTTTTACCTCCTCCTCCATGTGGATTTCTGAGTCTTGAGGAGAGGGGTCTGATAAGGGCATCCCGTTAACGACTGAATGCTCCAAAGCCTGTCACTCTCTACACATTATCCAGCTGTGGGTCTCTCTATTAATCTCCATGAGAGTTGAGCTATGGGTGTAAGAGAGTGCCATTAGGAATTATTCTGTTGTTTGGTTCCTGCAGCAGAATGCTAGGATATGTTTTCCCCTAAGGCTCATGGTCGATGTAGTCTCAGGTTCTTTGCCACTTTAGCAGTGTCACAATATAGGTCCATCTCATGGAGTGAGCCTAAAAGCCAGTCAAAGTAGTTGGTTACTCCTATTTCGCCGGGCGGTGGTGGTGCACGCCTTTAATCCCAGCACTTGGGAGGCAGAGGCAGGTGGATTTCTGAGTTCGAGGCCAGCCTGGTCTATAGAGTGAGTTCCAGGACAGCCAGGGCTACACAAAGAAACTCTGTCTTGAAACAAACAAACAAAAAACAAAAACAAAAACAAACCAACCAAACAAACAAACCCAAAAACTCCTATTTCATTTGAGCTGCTATCACACAGAATACATGGCAGACGTGGCTCTGCTGTAAGTAGCAAAGTTACTAGCTAGGTGACAGTGATGACGATTTTCTCCTAGAGTGGTGGGCAGAGAGCCACCCAGCATCATGAGTGCAGGTCAGCGGGGGTGAGGCTTTTAGTTGGACAGCAGTTTGACTTTTCTGTGTTCCATCACACAGACCTTGGCTTCCTAAGCCATAGGGCCTCACCATCAGGTTGTGGAAAACCACCAAATAGCTGTGGCCGCATTCTGTGATGTTTGAGAGGGGTGCCCCATGCGACCTCTTTGGCTAGGGACTCAACAATATGTAGGCCATTCCTGGCACTAGAGGTTTTACTTGGTGGCAGAAGATGCCTAGCTGGGGCATTGTCCAAGCCTTTATTTGATAGATGTTACTAGACATTATCGTCTTGAGTTTTAAGAAGTACGTTTTTATGAAAAATGTTCAATACTATATCTTTTTATTTACGTATTTTATCTTTTTATCAACAATAGATTCAGAGACGTTGGCGTGGCTTTAGGATCCGGAAATATTGCTTTAATTATTATTATTTGAAAGAATATTTAAGAGCTGTTTCAGAGACCAATGATGCAATTAGGTGAGTACACGACCACTCATATACTATTGAAAGTTTACGTGGACTAGACACTTGATACTTATTGTTATCACATGTGCTAGTGAAAGTTTACATGAACTAATCAACAGAGAGTTATTGTTATCACACATACTGGTAAAAGTTTATGTAGACTAGTTAATAAATACTTACTGTTATCAAACTTAGAAATGCCCTCAAGACTTAGTGATATTGTGTTGGCAATATAGCTGCATGATTCTATTTATTTTAAACGTTTATTGTTTATATGTTAAAATATCATGTATTATTGACCTTAAGTTAGACTATTTATGTGTGTAGTGTGTAGCCCATTTAAGAGTTTACTTTTTATCCCTATATTACATAATGAGTTAGATTTATCTCTAAAATGACCCTGCTGATGAAATCTTCAATAAACCTCACATGTATTTTGAGAAACATACAGAATAATGAAACTTTGCTTCTGAAAGGAGAACATATGAAGGGGAGCAATCTGACAGCAAACAAGGTTTTTAAACATCTAATAAGATAGGACTTGGCTTTACAGTACATCTGCTGTAGAAAGTGTGTGTGTCATGGTGCTGTTCAGTCCATTTTCAAAAGTTCTGTGTGGTTTCCTATTGCTGTGGTTTAAAGCAGTCCCCCCGTGTGATATGCCCCACAAGCAGTGACACAATTGCCATGTGCCTATAGGGATCACAATTACCATCATTATTTTGTTCTACTCTTAAATCTTCTATAACCAAGGATAGCAAGCAATTACTTGTTTATAAGGCCCTTGCTCTCAGGCGTGTCTTCCTTCCTGAGGGCCTCTCCTTTTAGTACTTTGTGCTTTTAATCTGCTAAAACATTTTAAACAGATTCCAATGCTGGAATCTGTAGTTCGGCCAAAGCCCAGTTTTGCCTAAGTGGAAGTCCCCTAAAGGTTCCCACATCTCCTCAGGCCTACTGGCAGCACCAGTGTCTCCATCCTTCTCACCTGCGGTCCACAGTACCATCTTTCGTAATAGCTTTTCTGGATGTAAACCCTTGCTGGAGATGGAAGGGTTCCATTTTTGTATGCCTTACACACCATGGCGTTACAAAACCTGCAGGATACTAAGTAGACTTCAAATGGATGAGATTAAGTGAGGCCACCCAGTCTCAGAAAGAGCAATTACACTCTCTGTCTTATAGGGAAGCTAGCCAATGGGGTGTGTGTGTGTGTGTGTGTGTGTGTGTGTGTGTGTGTGTGTACATGTGTGTGTGCATAACCAAATGTACATGTAAGCACAGTGGAACATGCACAAAGAGAACAAGGCAGGCCAAATATCAAGGGATAAGGAAGGACCAAGTGCAGGTAAGGGCTTGCATTCTCATGTTCATGTGGCTTTACTTTGTTTTTGTTTTTGTTTTCCAAGACAGGGTTTCTCTGTATATCTCTGGCTGCCCTGGAACTCACCCTGTAGACCAGGCTGGCCTCAAATTCAGAAATCCGCCTGCATCTGCCTCCCAAGTGCTGGGATTAAAGGCGTCTGCCACCACTGCCCAGCTGGGTTCTTTATAAATTTGTGATTCTTGCTTTTAATTTTTTAAAAAAATTAATATAACTATGGAGTAGGGAGATAGCTCAGTCAGTCATCTCTTGCCCTGTAAGCTTCAGGACCAGTTTTCAGACCCCTAGACCCCAGTGAGAACTGGGCACCATGATGAGTGTCTGTAACCCTGCACTGGGGAAGGAGAAGGAGGCTCTCAGAGCCCTAGAGCCCTTCGCCATCCAGTCTAGCCATTGGTGAATTCCAGGTTCACCGAGAGGCAGGACTGCAGAAAACAAGGAAAGTTGTCAGGGAGATCCATAGTGTTGACTCTGACCTCCAGAGTCACATGTACACACGTGCTCATCTGCAGACATGAGTACGCATACAACCCACACACAGACAGACACAGGAATGTCAAGTCATTTGGGCACTGCCTACTTTTATATGTAGGACCACCCATATTCTTTTACATAGGATCAGCCCATTTTTAATGTTTTCTTTGAAATTTATTTTTCAAGGTCTAATGTTTCACTTAAATGTATTTCTAATTTATAGTATTATGGTCAAAAATATATTTGGTATGAATATTGCTTTAGCTAATTTATTGTTTTTCAACTTACATAGGTTATTTTCTTTTATATGCTCTTGCAAGACAAGTAAATGGCATTAAAATACTAAGTTGTATTTTAATTACACACCAAATCCATTACATTGGGTATCTTAAATGTTATATTCTTTGATATCATTTAATGTTTCTGATTTTTCTATTTCCTTGAATATGTAAACCATTATTTCTGTATTCTTTAAACTTTATACATTCTTCACTTCAGACTCCTTTCTACTCTTTAAGTTGTCAGTTTATAAAGCATTAATTTTATTGTCTGTCTCTGTGTGTGTGTCTCAGTGTCTGTCTGTCTGTCTGTCTGTCTGTCTCTGTGTGTGTGTCTCAGTGTCTATCTGTCTGTCTCTCTGTGTGTGTGTGTGTCTCAGTGTCTGTCTGTCTGTCTCTGTGTGTGTGTGTCAGTGTCTGTCTGTCTGTCTCTCTCTCTCTTTCTGTGTGTGTGTGTGTCTCAGTGTCTGTCTGTCTGTCTCTCTGTATGTGTGTCTCAGTGTCTGTCTGTCTGTCTCTCTCTCTGTGTCTCAGTGTCTGTCTGTCTGTCTGTCTGTCTCTATGTGTCTCAGTGTCTGTCTGTCTGTCTGTCTGTCTCTCTCTCTCTCTCTCTCTGTATGTGTGTCTCAGTGTTTGTCTGTCTGTCTGTCTGTCTGTGTGTGTCTCAATGTCTGTCTGTCTGTCTGTCTGTCTCTGTCTCTGTCTCTCTCTCTCTCTGTGTGTGTGTGTGTCTCAGTGTCTGTCTGTCTGTCTGTCTGTCTGTCTGTCTGTCTCTCTCTCTCTCTCTCTCTCTGTGTGTGTGTGTGTGTGTGTGTGTGTGTGTGTGTGTGTGTGTGTGTGTGTATACCATCCCAGGTGCCTCCAGAGGCCAGAGGTTGTCAGATGCCCTGGAGCTATAGTTACAGACAGTTGTCAGCTGCATGATGTAAGAGTTAGGAAAGAACTCAGTTCTGCAAAAGTACCAAGCACTCTTGACCACAGGCTCTCTTTCTACTCCCAATTTGCTGTTTTAAACACAGAGTTAGGGCTCTCTTTACTTGAGCGTACTTCAACTTCCCTGAAAAGTTGCTGATGCTGTCTGCCCTTGGTGTTCTTTGCAAGTTTGCTTGTCTGCTGTTTTGTGAAATCAGCAGGGGAAGGAGTCAGCATGGCTGCCTCAGTATCCCTGTGACCATGGAGACCAGCACAGTTTAGAAGTAGATGAACTGGCTGAGTGCCTACCTAGCACAGGGTGGAATCATAAAACTGCAGTGCATTTTAAGTTTGTCAGTTAGAGGCAATTTTGAGAATTTTTTTATCTTATTACCAATTCCAGTCAATAAATATCTATTGACTTCTGTAAAGGCCTAGTAGTAGGGTAGGTGTTGGGGATACCGTGACTGCAGTGAAATCTCTTGCCAGCCTTTATGTACACATCACTTACAGGAAGATATCGCATAAGACATAGAAACAATAGCAGAAATATTCATGTTTCTGTGCCTAGGAAACATGCTAAATTCTTAGGATTCCTACAGATTTTATAACAGAATGTCCTAAAAACCTCACATTCTGAAAAAAACTGTAACTTCTGGAATACTCCAGACCAGGAACTTTGTGTTCTGAAGTCGGTTCTTAATTTTCTGCATCAGTCTGATGACGCTCCTTGAATGATTGATTCCTCTCTGCACCACGTACATTTCTCTGCCACCTTCAGCTTTGCTCACGGCTTGCCCTTGCTTCCTCTATGATCACAACAACTTTAAGTGACTTCACTTTATTGAACAATGGAGATAAAAAGCCAGGGTAAAGCTTGGATTCATTCATTTATACTTTTGGCTAAGTACTGGTGAAAGAGAAACTCTCAATCTCTCTGCCTTACCTAGTTCAGTGTCATCTTAGTGAGGGCTCTACTGCTGTGAACAGACACCATGACCAAGGCAACTCTTATAAAGACAACATTTAATTGGGGTTGGCTTACAGTTGCGGAAGTTCAGTCCATCATCAGGAAGTGTGCAGACGTGGTTTGGGAGGAGACGAGAGTTCTGAATTTTCTTCCAAAGCCACTCTCTTCCACCTTGGGTGGAACTTAACCGTAGGACCTGAAAGCCCACCCACACAGTGACACGCTTCCTCCAACAAGGCTACCCCCATTTGAACAAGGCCACACCTGCTACTTGTGTCCCTTCCCATGGGCCAAACATTCAAACCACCACAAGTGTTTAAAAAAAAATTGTATATTTAGAAAGGATGAAACAAAAAGCAGGTATATACACATGTAGCTTTAGTTATGAGTCAGTCACCCTAACTGGGAACTCAGACTCCCCTGGAATGTGAATCTCTGGAGACTAGGGATCTGACGGTGGCTCATCCTCACTCTGAAGGAAATTCTAATCCTAGGGGCTTCTCATACAGTAATGGGTAGGTGGAGTAAAATGTTGAAGGCAGATCAATGTCTACACTGTTAACATAACACAATGGTTAACCTATTTCCCTACAGCCCTGCTCTCTTAGACTGTGGGTCTCCTGCTGCTCACAGTTTCTCTTTTTTGCAATGCTCACTTTTTTTCTTCCAGCTTTGTTTGTCTCATGTTCCCTCCTGTTTCCATCCCGTGCATGCTTAGTTAACCTTCAAGTTTCCTTCAGACTCTTTACAGAGATACTTTACCTTTATTTTGTGGTGGCATACCTGTGCCTTCTCGTCTGTGTTTCCTGAGTAAAAAGCCCTTGACTTGTTTTCCAAAACCACAGACAATTATATCCAAGTGATGGACACTGACGCTACTCAAGAGTGCAAAGCACCATGAGAGTGCTTAAAATCTCACATAAAATGCTCAAATTTTTCTCCCTCCATCCCCTAACCCTCTAGGTACTTCTTATTAAACAAGCACTCTAGCTTAAAATGTTTCACTGTAGAAAAATCAACTCATAAAAACATTAATGTGTATGTCCATCAGCTTTTGAAAACAAATTTACATCATTGATGATAATCCTCAACTTGATATTTGCCCTTTGAGCATTATTCCATTTGTAAGGAATATTGTTCTATTATGTAATGGCTGTTTGATATTATGGTATAATTCTTAACCTTTGAACAGAAGCTCTGGGACAGACAACATTGTTTCTACTATTATAAAGATAAAGCTATAGAGGATATCGTTGTATGTGCCTTAGTTTTCTTTAGTCCTCTTCCTTGGCTAGAAAAATTGGGCTATCTGGTTGTCAGGTTATTAAAAGCCTTCTCTAAGGAATTTGACTGAAATGTTAATAATATATATCAGTTTTTATACATATATTATCTATATTGTATAGACTTTGTAATTAAATGAACCTCTCATTTAGCCTTCATGTATATATACATGTATATATATATATATATACACACATGTATATGTGTACACACATATATATGTATATATATGTATGCTGTATATAATATATATTATATGTACTGTATAGTTTGTTGTCAGGAGCCATAATTGGACCAGGCAATAACTAGCAGGTGATCTTCCTGAGATGATCTGTTTCAGATTATAATCCGCAACAGATTTGCTCCATAGGCAAAATCCAAGAGAGTACATTTTAGGAAAGATTCCTGCTATTAATATGTTTTTCCTGTTGTTATTAAACACATACAACAATCACTAGGTATTAGCCCACTGAGCAGATCTCTGCAGATCCACAAAGATTACTGTCTTGTGGTGATGCTATATAAATAAATAGGTGACTTCTTAATTCTTAATGGTGATCTTATAAGAATTCATAAAATTGTATCAGTGATTATTAAGCTCTTTTATAGTGGGACTGCTATTAGGTCCTTTTCTGATAATCAAAACTGCAATGAGCACTCTGCCAGTCTACCAAGTGTGACCAATTCATTGCTTTTCGATAGAAACCAGACTTCTCTTACTCAGAGCACATTCCAAGTAGTTGTAAAACAATTATCCATAAAAAGGGATTTAGTATAGGTACTAGGAAAGAAAAGAAAATATTGACTGGGTGTAGCTACACAACTTCACTAATCCCTTAGTTATGGTTTTCAGCACTCACTAGGAACTATGGTTACCTGGATGTTTAGCCAGATAATTACTCCTAATGGTATGCATGTACACATTCTCTGTTGTAAACTTCCATTTCAATTTTTGATTTGATTTTATGTGTGAACTTGTGATGGACTCTTTAGCCTGTGGTCATGTATTCTGAAAGATGTATAAGTACTGAGGACAAAGAGAGGAGAAGAATTTTTTCTCTGTCCCCGCTTAGGATCTTTCCACTTTCCCCCTTAAGATAACTTTCATAGGAAACTTTTTACAACTTAATAATAAACGCTATAACCACTTTTCTAAGTGTCCCTTTTTCTTCCTGCGACTTCTGACTAGCAGGCTGAAAGTTTGAGCCATGCAATTGCAATTCCTGCTGAGACAGAGCAAAGGCTCCATTACTTAAGTCACCACTGTTAGGTAGGCTGTATATGCGTGTCCATCACCCAGGTCAACAGCCTTTCCCCTCAGAGAGAGCGAGGATGTTTTTAGGATTGTTTTAGAAGTCAACATCAGCATTTCTGTACAGTTAGAGAGCTAGAGACCTTCAGACTTTAAAGCCACAACAGAGTACTACTCTCTGCCCTGCCACTGCCCTCTCCAGGCCAGGAGGCTTAGGGCAGTTTGTGATTAAATAAATCCCTCATTTTGCCTTCATTTGACTTTTTAATATTTGAGTAAACTGGTAAAACATTTTCATCTGCTACAAAAGGACACTTTTTTCGTCTTGGTAAATAGGAAGTTCTTTTAAATCGTTATAACATTTTATTCTTTGACAGAGAGAGATGCGGGGATGGGGCTGGTGAGGATGAAGGACACACATGTCAGAGGACACGGGGCAGTCAAAGGGCATCTTCATGTACTCGGCTCTCTCTCCACTGTTCATGGCTCTGGGCCATGAACTCAGGTGACTGAGCTTTTGTGGCAGTGGCCTTTATATGCTGATCAATCTTGCCAGATCATGAAGACAATCTCTTGAATTTCCATTTTTAACCCTAATTGAGGTATAGAAATGTTATCTGTGGAGCTGGTGAGATTGCTCAGCTGGTAAAAGTGCTTGCTGTTTCCAGTCAGCCTGAGTTCAATCTCTAGAAACAACTTGAAGCCAGAGGAGAGACGTAACTCCACATAGTTATCTTTTGACATCAGTGCCATTGTATGTGTGTGTGTGTGTGTGTGTGTGTGTGTGTGTGTGTGTGTACACTCACCCACCCACATACCCACACATCCACACACCCACACACCCACCCACACACACTCACCTATCCACCCCCCCTACACTCACCCATCCACCCACACACCCACACACACACTCATCTACTCCTACACATAAAACACACACACACACTCATAATAAATAAAATTTACATAAAAACAGTATTTGGGTTTTGCTTTAATATTATATCAAGGAATCCTGCTAAATATTAATGGATTTAATAGTCTATTGATTTGGGCACTTCATATATCAATTGTATTCCATTTAAAAATAATCAAGTTAGTTGTCTTCCTTCCAACCCTATTTTTCATATTTCATAGCATTAGGAAGGGGCTTTATATAACATTGACTAGAAAGGATGAACATAAAATGGTGCTCTTTATTTGATTGGGAAAACATGATATTTTACCAAACAAATAGTAATTTTTAATATTTGTTAGTTCTCAGATACAAAAACTTCATGAATTTAATAAACTTTCAAATAACCCATTGGTACTTTGGCTGTCTTTTCAACTGCTTTTCCTGCATGTGATTATTAATCTTTCTTTTCTTTAAAATAGCTAAATTTAAGTAACAGTTACAATTTAAGCATACCGAGTGTGCTGCCTTTATACTAATTGAGGCACGAGGGAAACTCCACATTGGTCGGGATTTCAGACTGTGAGTTGCACACGTTTGCTCTGTAGTTATTTCGGTTTTGGTCAGTTCCTAAAATATTAAAGGTGTTTAATTTTGATGAAGAATCAAGTCATCCGCACTTATTTTCTCTAATGCTGCTCTGTGTGTTCTGTATGATTTGGTATCAGCCGTACTAGCATTCCTTTTAAAAACTCTTTGTCTCTTGTAATACATTATAACCTTTTATTCTATACTTTAATGTATCACTATAGTTTAAATACATCTCTTATAAAAAGCATAAAATTCAGACTTTTTTGTTTGTTTGTTTGTTTGTTTGAAATAAAGTCTCTACATATACCAGGCTGACTTAGAACTCTTTCTGTAGACCAGGTTGGGCTAGAACTCGTTGAGGTTGGCCTCAAACTCACTGAGACTCTCTTCCATCTGCCTCCTGAATCCTGGGATTGCAGGCCTGTGCCATCCCACCAGCACTAACTAGGATATTGTTATTTATAATTTCATTATGTCT
>JADRCD010226757.1:0-19381 GCA_019843815.1 Montemys delectorum
GCAAGAAAATGCACGTCATTAGACTCCATCAAAATAGAACCCTTTGTGGAGAGACTACCAAATAGCTGTTCCCAGGTGCTCAAGGACGGCTGCCAGTAAGGAAGAATCACAACCAGCAATAGACAGTACCGTTGTCAGGCCCAGGGAAAAGCTCTGCAACCCAGCAAGACAGCGGCACACAAGGCACGGTGGAGATATCCGTGCATCAGCCGGTGCGACCCTGCTTCCCTAGTCACAGCCCCACCCCCTACAACGAGGGGGACCTCTATTACAGGGTGAACCAATGCCATCACCATGTATGCCAATGACCGTCACTACGAAAAGGATTCCACAGCCATCATGGGTTTGGAACCCCCTTTGGCAGCTACCTGCCGTCTGTACCACAGCTTTGCCTCAGGGGAGAAACTTACATTGTCTTGCAACTCCCAGCACTCTGGCTGTTGCAGCAAGAAACCATCTTGGGGTAGCTATAGGTTGCAGGCAGGCTGTTAGCCTCATCCCACCACTCAGCCTGATCTGTCTTGTGGTCCAGCTCTCCTACTTCAGTTGTACATTTGAAGTAGGTGACATCAGCCTACCAAATAGATGCCCAAGTCCTGTACTTAATAGTGTATCCATAATAGCTGATACATATAACCAAGCTAGGTGCCCCTCCCAATGTCAGGGTGGGTAAATAAAATGTGGTATACACAGTATTCAGTCCCAATAAAGAAGATAATTCTGCCACATTTAACACCATCAATGAAGGTGGTCTGTTATGTGCCATGAGATGTACACAGGGAGACAAGTCTAGCATGTTCTACTTCATATATTGAAACAAACAAAGAACAACAACAAACCTCAACAAATCAATTTGTGTGTGTTGATTACTGGAGGCTAGAAGGGCTGAGGGAAGGGGTAGGTACATAAAGGTAAAAAATACAGTCAGATAAAAGGTAGATCTAGGGTTCAGTAGTACAGAGGGGTGACCATCATTTTTAAAAACAGATAAACTACTTTTTTGTATTGAAAATAGATTCTTCTTTTAGACAACACATCCTGACCACAGTGTCCCCTCTCTCTACTCCTCCCAGATGCCTCTACCTGCCCTGTCCCCCAGATCCACTCCCCTTTCAACTTTCTCTTCAGAAAGGATTAGGCCTCCAAGGGACAACAACCAAACAGAACACAAAAAAAATGCAATAAGACAAGATAAAATCTCTCATTGAGGCTCAACAAGTCAGCCTAACAGGAGGGACAGAGTCCTAAGAGCAGGCAAATAGTCAGAGACACGCCTGTTCCCACTGTTAGGAGTTCCACAAAATCACCAAGCTAAAAGCCATAACGTATATGAAGAGGACCTGGTGCAGAGCCATGCAGGCCCAAGGCTTGCTGCTTCAGTCTCTGCGAGCCCCCATAAGCTCTGCTGAGGTGATTCAGGGGCCGTGTTCTCCTGGTGTCCTCCATTCCCTGACTCCTAACAATCTTTCTTCCCTCTTCAGTGGGTCCCCTGAGCTCCGAGTGGAGGGACGCAATGGAGACCTCTAATTTAAACTCCCTCTCTGCAAAGTGTGTGGCTGAGGGTTCTGAGCCTGCTCCCATCTGCTGCCTGAAGAAGCCTCTCTGGTGACAACTGGACAGGGCACAAATCTGTGAGTCCAGCAAAGTGTCATCAGGAACCATTTCATTTTTTTTTCCAGTTTGGTTCTACCCTAGGTCTTTGGCTATCCAGTCTCTGGTTCCTGGCCATCCATACAGTGTAGGGCATGGGCTCCCTATTGAAACATGTGCCTCAAGCTAAATCAGACATTGGAAGGCTACTCCCTCAAGTCTATACCGTTATTGACCCAACATATCTTGTAGGCAGGACAGACTGTAGGTAGAAGGTTTTGTGTCTGGGTTAGTGTCCAGATTTCTCTTTTGGTAGCCTATAGGGTACCTTCCCACACCAAAGTGATTGGAACACAGGAGTGAAGGCTCCAGGCAGGCAGCAGCTCCACCTCCCTACATTCAATATGGATGTTGTCCTTGACAAGGAAGTCCCACTGTCAGTTTTCAGAGAGCAATTTTCTATCCTAGCACTAACCAGCATGGGTTGTTTGGGGTTCTTCACAGGACACAGTTGGCAAACAACTTGGTCAAATGCAACCTAGACCATCACTGGAAGCCTTTCTTGGCTACAAAAGATGGCCAATTCAGACTCTATATCCTCCATTCCTAGGAGTCCTCACTAAAGTCACCCTCATAGATCCCAGGACGTTTCTACTGTACTAGGTTTCCATACTACCTTCCCAGTGCCACCCAGCTCTACCTCTCCCTGCACTCTCTATGTCTATCCCCTAACACCAGCTCCCAATCCCTGCCCACCCCTAGTCCATCTGCAAAAGCGATTTTATTTCCCCATCCCCAGGGACATCCGTGTGCCCAGCCCCGAGTCACCCTGTTTACCTAGCCTTCCTGAGTCTGTGGACTGTAATTTGATTGTCATTTTCTTAACAGCTAATATTCACTTATAAGTGAGTACAGACCATGTTTGCCTTTCTGGTCCTCTTTAAGAACTTTAAAAGAGGGATTTGAAGTCTTCTGCCATGAAACAATGATAAAGAAATGATTGATAATCACTCTGTTTTTATCTGTACCCTGATTGAAATAGGATGCTATACCACATACATATTATTATTATGTTATTATTTTTTTGTGAATTATAGAACATTACCAGAAACTGAAATACAAATTATAGAAGGGATATTTACAAGCTGCTTATCTGATAAGATCATAGTATCAAACATGCCCTAGTAATAATCTCTTACAGCAAAGCCAAAAACCTAAATAAATACAGAGAAAATTGGAATTGATATTCCTCCAAAGAACATACATTGATGCCCAACAAGAAACAAGAACATGGAAAGGCTCTCAGCTTTAGCACTCACAGGGGCGTGGCTAGGTAATTAAAACCCCAAGAGCTACCAACTCACATCAACTAGGATGGTTATTAAATAAAGGAAATTAACTAGTATTAGCAAGGATGTAGAGAAATTAGAATATCTGTACATTGCTAGTGGGAATAAAAAAATGATGTAGCTACTGTGGAAAGTAACTGGGCAGCACCCCCAAAAGAGCTAAATTCATGATTATCATATGACCCCAATTCTGCTTCCATCCTGAAGAACTGAAAGCAGATGTTCAAACAAAATGCTGTTCATGAATATTCATGGCAGCACAATTCGCAGTAGACAAGAAATGAAAACAACATTGTCTCTCTACTGATGAATAGCTTAAAGTAAAAGACAGTATGCTCTTATACTGGAGTATTATTCAACTATCAAAAGGAATGATCCATGCTACAGTATGAATTTAGAAACATGTCAAGTGGCAGAATCCAGACACAATGGGACAGGGTAGGTGACTTGGTGGTTACACGTGCTTTAGCAGAGGCCTGGTGCTCTAGTCCCAGAATACATGTTGGGTAGCTCACAACCACCTATTACTCCAGATCCATGAATCTGATGGCTTCTTCTGGTCTCAAAGGGTGATGTGTGCTTTGAGGGGCATGCACATACATCCCCCCCCACAGAAATACCCACACATACAAATTAAAATATAAAAAATGAATCCAGACACAGAAGGGTATAATTCCTGCTTTTAAAACACTAAATCTCATAGGAGAGAAAATGGGAAATAGCCTTGAACTCATTGGTACAGGAAACAACTTCCTGAACAGAACACCAGTTGCTCAGGCTCTAAGATCAACAATTGATAAATGGTACCTCATGAAACTGAAAAGCTTCTGCAAGGCAAAGAACATTGTTATTAGGACAAAATATCAGCCTAGAGATGGTAAAAACATCTTCACCAATCCTACATCCTACAGTGGTTAATATCCAAAATGAATAAAGAACTCAAGAAGTTAGGCTCCAAAAACTCAAATAATAACCCAATTAAAAATGGGGTACAGAGCTAAACAGAATTCTCAACAGAGAAATCACAAATGGCCAAGAAGCACTTAAAGGAATGATCAACATCTGTAGTCATCAGGGAATGGCAAAGCAAAACAACCCTGAGATTTTACTTTATACCAATCAATAGGGCTAAGATCAAAAACTCAAGCAACACCATATGCTGGTAAGGATGTGGAGAAAGGGGAACACTCCTTTATTGTTGGTGGGATTGCAAACTTGTACAACCTCTCTATAAATCCACATGGCAGTTTCTCAGAAAATTGGAAGTAATTCTACCTGAAGACCCAGCTATAATGCTCTTGGGCATTTATCCAAAAGATGCTCTACCATACCACAAGGACACTTGGTCCACTATGTTCATAGCTGCTTTATTCATAATAGCCAGAAAATGGAAACAACCCAGATGTCCCTCAGCATAAGAATGGATACAGAAAATGTGGTTTACTTACACAATGGAATATTACTCAGCTATTAAAAATAAGGAATCATGAATTTTGCAGGCAAATGGATGGGACTAGAAAATATCATCCTGAGTGAGGTAACCCAGATCTGAAAGGAAATGCATGGTATGTACTCACTGATAAGTAGGTATTAGCCATAAAGTACAGAATACCCACAATACACCCCAGAGACTCAAAGAAGTTAAACAAGAAGGAAGGTCCAAGTGAGGATGCTTAAATCATACTTACAAGGGGGAACAAAATAGTCATAGGAGGCAGAGGGAGGGAGGGAGGGATGTGGGTGAAAAGGGGACAGGGATGAGGGGCGTAGGTTCAGGTGTGTGAAGAGATAGGAGAGAGACCCAGAGCACCAGGAGAATGAATGGAAATCTGCAACTTCTGGTGGTGCAGGGGTCAGGGGAATCTTTAGGATATCCCAGAGACCTGAGATGGGGGAGGCTCCCAGGAGTCCATGCTGGTGACCTTAGCTGAGATGTCTAAGAGTAGGGACATGGAACCTGAAGAGGCCACCTCATTATCCAGTGGAGGGGTAAGGACACCAACCACACATAAAACTTTCAGTCCAAAATTGTCCTGTCTAATAGAAATGCAGGGACAAAGATGGAACAAAGACTGAAGGAATGGCCAACCAATAGCAGGCCCAACTTGAGACCCACCCCATGGGCTAACACCAATCCCCGACATTATTAATGAGACTCTGTTATGCTTGCAGACAGAAGCCTAGCATATGTGTCCTCTGAAAAGCTCTACCCAGCAGCTGACTGAAACAGATAAACATAGCCAAACATTGGATGAAGGTCAGGGGCTTCTATGAAAGAATTGGAGGAAGGATTGAAGGCCCTGAAGGGGATAAGAAACCACACAGACTGACCAACAGAGTTAACTAACCTGAAACTTTGGAAGCTCTTAGAGACTGAGCCACCGACCAAAGAACACACACAAGTTTAAACTAGGCCTCCGGCACATATGTAGCAGGTATACAGCTCAGTCTCCATGTAGGTCCCACAATTGGAGTGGAAGCTCTCCCTAGAGCTGTATATTCTGACTCTGGTATCCAGTCCCCAACAGACTGCATTGCCTGGCCCCAGTGAGAGAGGATGGGCCTATCCTGGCAGAGACCTGATGTGCTAGGGTAGGAGAGTACTCTGTGGGGGCACACTCTCTCAGAGGAGGAGAAGTATATGGCAGAGGGTCTCTGTGAGTGGGGACTGAGAGGGGGCAGCATTTGATGTAAATAAATAAATTAATTAAAAATACAGAATAGGTAAATTTATAGGTTCGCTTACAAAAGTTTTGCTTTTCAGGAGTTTGGGAGGCAGAATAATTACTTTGTGGTGGATATGGAGCTTCTTTTAGACTTTGAAATATTTTTAGAGAAGATTGAAATGATGTATACATATAATTTGGCTGTATTTAATGCAGCTGAATTACATACTTAACAATGGTTAATTGGTGTTTCTTTCTTTTTATTTGATGTGCATGAGCATTGGTCTGCGTGTCTGTGCATCCCTGTGTGTGTCTGATACCCAAAGGAGTTGAAGGAGAGTTGAGGTCCTTGGGACTGTCGTTCAGATGGCTGTGGGCCAACATGTAGGTGTTGGGAATTGAACCTGCATACTTTCTAGAGCAGCCAGTGCTTTTAATATCTATATGATCTCTCAAAAACATTTTTAACTGAAAAGGAAAAGAATTTCAGAAAGTCCTGTATGTTTTCTTTCTTTTTAATTTATTTTCTGCCCCCACTGAAGGGGATACTAAGGAGTAAGTGCCAACCATGCTCTCCCTCCTTTGGTGGGCATGTTTTGCCACTATGTGAAGATATTCTCACGTGGTAAGTGGTGGATAAATCTGCTCAGGGTCAGGAAACTCTTTATATAAACAAGCTGACCCCAGTCCTTCTGAGAAATGAGATGACTGGCAATGTGCACAGACAGCAACTTCTCATTCATCCATTATCTTTTGTGCCAGTAGGACCCTTTCTTCTATACCAGGAATTTGTTTAAGCACCTAGATACTCAGACCAAGTCAGGACAATTCCTCTACCTACTTTACTCTCGCTTCCCCAAGTGACCAAAGGAGAATAAGTTTTTCTGCAGTTATGCCCTAGAAGCATTTGCAACAAACAACAGTACAAGAGCTAGCTCATGGAGCAAGCTCCGAAGGTAAAAAGGAATCATTACCTCCATTTTATAGAACAGAGACTGAGGGATGCTAAGCCAACAAAGACTCACTAGACATAGCCAGAAAGCAGAAGAGCTAGCCTTGCCATCAGAAAGTCTTAATCCCGAGCTAAGAGTTGTAAACTCATGGTTTCCTATTTTACCTTTCCAACAAACAATTTGTCAAGAGAAAGAAAGACCTGACATATCCTGTGGTCCCCAGACACCCACAGAATTCTATGCACTTCCTAGCCTTTTGCACAGTTGAGGTCATGGGACTGATTCTGACCTATGAGCTGTAAAGGGATGTTTATCATTGTTCATTTACAGAACTTAAGAGAAGTAAGTTCTCCAGGCTTTCTCTCCCACCTGCAAACAAGGAGGAAACTGTAAGAGAGTCAAGCTTCAGACGAATCCTACTTAGATCCCTGAACACATACAGGAGGAACATTGCTTTCCAGACTCAGCTCAGGCAGGAGTGAGAAACATTTACTATGTTAAGTCGTGGGTTGACTTGATACTAAATCATATGCTAGTGTCTTGTGACTAAGATCATCTTGTTATGGATGACAAAACCTTGATGTGATGTTCCTAGGGGTGCCCTGGTGTCTCCTTAGCGATTTAATGGTTGAATTGTGCCCTCATGGAAGGATGTGGCAGAGGTAAGTAGTTCACGTGGACTTACTAGTGTGACTGCAAATCCAAAAGGAATTTTTATCTACAAGGAAATTGGACACAGAAATGGATACACAGGGGGACTGCTTCTTCAGAAAAAGATAACGTCTATCAGCAGAAGTCTGGCTGATCCGCAGCACACTAGTACCCAGGTACAGCTGGCAGAGAGACTGGGTAGAGTTATTCTCATCCATTCTGAAGAACCCAGACCCACAAGCACCTTCATCTTTGTACTTCCAGCTTCCAGATTCGTGGGGGAACACAATTCTGCACGTTAGCCTCTGAATTGTCCTGATAACACTAACTGGCCAACACAGCCACCCCTGCAGGCTGCTTCTGAGTAGGAGCGCAGTTCTGAAGCATTCCTTCCTGGCATAATACCTCTGCAGATGGGTATGTCCAAAACCTCTTTGTGTAAAATCTCCCACTAGAGCAACAATCCTTTGCCAGAAAGAAATCCTTTACAGATAAACCTGGGAGCGGGGCGGCTTGTGAGGTGAAAGAATGTTCAAACAGAGAGATAGGTTGTGCTCTAATACATGGTACTGAAGATCTTGAGGTCAAGCAAGACAATTTTAAGGTCTGAAATTGAAATTTCTCACTAATAAATTCTTTACCCCTAGAGAAAGGGGAGCCTCGGACGAGAGAACCTGCTAACCCCTGGGAGCTCGTTCCCACCCCGAGAGCAAACTCAATCTTCCTGGGTCAGACAGAGGTGGAACCCGAGTGGAAGTCTTTTTCTCCTTCTGCCTGTGAATTCTGGTCACTTCCCTGCCTGAGCTACTCAGTCAGCATCCGTAAGTGAACTCCCTGAAGGGAGGAGGAGAAAGTAGGAGACATCCTTCATGTTGGCAACTGAAGCTCAAAGGCTTGTCAGGCTCCTAAAGGGAGGAACCAGATGTAGAAAGCTTCCTTATGGAAAGACAATACAGGACCGCGGTAGACACCTGCATCTCCCTCCCAGTAGAAATGACAAAAAACAAAACAAAACAAAACAAAAACCCCACAGCACTTTAACAAATCATCCGGGACAACCCCAAATGACATGCCTTAAATCTGAGTGGAGTGTGGCAGACTCCTGCATAATTTGCAATCTCTATTATTTTTCTCCTGCACATACCTTACTTGAGTAGAAGTAGATTAATAACTATGAATCGTGGCTAGGCCTGCTGTTTATTTACTCAGATGGTTTTAATTCCTAGAACAGAGAACTTGGGAGAGTGGCTTTGATTCCATTGTCTGTCCCTTCGACCCCGTGGCCATGCCTTTCTTCACATACCTCTAGAGAAGTCTATTTGCTGACTCTTGTGAGATGTCCAGTGCCAGGGCATTTTACAAACCAACGACTCAGCCGGGTGAGGACTTTTCTCAGTGAGGACTTTCAGGAAAATGATAATACACTGCAGTTGGTGGCTGCAACAATAGGGAAGAGGCTCATGGTTTGGACAGAACTTCAGTGCCCGCTTTAGGAAGTGGAAGACTGCTGTACCAAGCCCCCAGTGTGGACATCCTTGTTCATATCTGAAAATCGGAGCAGTTAACTCTGTGACAACATGGAGAGTCTCCAAGCTTGGAATCTACCTGCCAACGTAAAAGCCCTTACCTCTCAGTCAGCTCATACTTAATAGGCAGTTCTGTTCCATTTAGTTCCATTATTTATCGCTCTCTTGTGCTATTCAAAGTAGTAGGAGGCGCCAAGGAGGAAGAAATGTGAGGCAGAGTCCTGACCTCCATAAGTTCATAAGGAGGGAAAACCTGACAAACTGGTAATGAACCAAAGCCACAGTGTAGCAAGCATCCAAGGCTGTACCGAATACATTCTCAATATCAAGTTGGTTCTTAAAAGACCACAGAAAGACAATTATGTGAGAAAAATCTGGTAGATTCATTGGATGGATTTTATGGAGAAGCTGAAGTTTAGGCAAAGGCTGCCAAGTTAGGAAACACAATCAGTTGGAAGAGAGGGAAGAATATGAAGAGGCCTGAATGAAACCTGTGGAGCTAGACAGGAAGGAATGCACTCGAATATTCCAGAACAAAGAAGTGTACACCGATCTCTGCAATGGAACCTGATGTTTATGTAGTTGGGGGGATTAAAGCTGTTAACATGAAAATATGTATATAAATAGAGAACATTTCAAAAGAAAACAAAAAGCTTACCAAATTTTTTTAGCCTTGAGTGTTCAAGCAGATTTTTATAATCTCATATATCATTGAAAAATTTATCATAAATGCTGAAGTAGAGATCGTCTATTGTTGAAACCTAGCCGTTCTCTTTTATCAGCCCGACCAGAAACTGCAGATCCCAGAATGCCCATTCCTCCCAGAGGCCTGAAGTATGATGGTTAATTTTAACTGTTGTTTCCATAACAGAGAATCCTCTGGGAAGAAAGGCTCAGAGAAGGTTTGTCTACCGTGGATTGGTCTGTGGGTATAAGTTAACTGAAGTGGGAAGACCCAGCTCACCATGAGCAGCAATATTCGTAGGCAGGGGTTCCTGACTGTATAGAGTTGAGAAGTGGAAGAGCAAAACTAAGCAGGCACACATCCACTGTCTCTCAGCTTTGCGTGTGGATGTGATGTGAATGGTTGTCTCAAGCTCCTGCCTGGTTTTTATTCTATGATTTCTCCACAGTGATGGACTACTAACCAGAGATTTGGATCTAAAAATAACTCCTGCCTCTTTTAAGTGCCCCCCCCCCGAAGATATTTTATTACAGCAACAGAAAATAAACTAGAACATGAAATGTGATCTTGAAAGTTAATTCTTTTTAGTGTCAGGGCATATCTACATTTGAGTTACTCTTATTAGTAAAGTTTGTATGTTTGAATGATTCTTTATTAGTAAAATTTGGAGCTAGGAGACTGAAGTGCCATGATTGGTCCCTTCAAGACAAAATACTTGCTCCTCAATCTAGGAGGGAATAAGTAAGACAGGAAGCATCTTACCATGAACTCTGTCTTAGTCAGGGTTCTCTAGAGTCACAGAACTTATGGTAGTCTCTATGTAGTAAAGGAATTTATTGATGACTTACAGTCTGTAGTCCAACTCCCAACAATCAACCCCCAACAATGGTCAGTCGGCAGCAGCTGTGAAGTCCAAGGATCCAGCAGTTGCTCAGTCCCACAAGGCAAGCAGGCAAAGTAGAGAGAGCCTTCCTTCTTCCAACATCCTTATATAGGTCTCCAGCAAAAAGTGTGGCCCAGGTTAAAGGTGTGTGCCACCACACCTTTAACCCCAGATGACCTTGCTTGAACTTGTAGATCTTCTAGTCTTAATCTTCTAGGATTCATAGCCACTATGCCACCACACCTTTAATCCTAGATGATCTTGAACTCATAGAGCTTTCTATTTTAATCCTCTGGGATTCATAGCCACTATTCCTCAAGGTCTCCCTGCCAAGATTCAGGTCGGAAACTTGTATCTCTCAGCCTCCAGATTAGGGCCACAGGTGAGCCTTCTAATTCTGGATTGTAGTTCATTTCAGATATAGTCAAGTTGACAACCAGGAATAGCCACTACAAACTCCAAGCATGTTTGACATAGGGAAGGAGTTCTTCTTTGAAAGAATGATGATGGACAGAAGTCTGGGCCACTAAAGAGCATGTAAGAAGACAAATAGACTAAGGAGGTAAGGTAGAAACTGGAAAGTGGAGCTTTAGGCAGGAAGTTAGGAGAGGAGAGTGACCTGGACTTGGCAGAAATGGATAGCAGTGGGTGGAGAAGTGAAGGACCAACCACTGTCCAATGAAGAGATTAGAACTATGACTCTTTCAGCTAACCCTGAACCCTGGAGGGCTCTCAGACTGAGCCACTAACCAAAGAACACACATGGGATGAACAGAGGCACAGATAGCAGATGTGCATCTCAGTTTCCATGTGAGTCTGCAACAACAGGAGTAGGGGCTGTCCCTAAAGCTGTTAACCTGTCTATGTAATCCATCCCCCAAATGGCTGCCTCGTCTGGCCTCTAAGAGAGACTTGATGCTACAGGGTGGAGGGAGTATCCTCTCAGAGGAGAAGGGGAGGGGGAATAGAGTGGGGACTCGCTGAGGGGTAGTGATCAGGATGTAAAATGAATAAATAAATTAATTAATGAAAAGAAAAAAATCACGACCCTTTGGCTTTACACCTCAACTCACAAATTCATAAAAGCCCCCCAAATGGTCAAACTACAGGCATCATTTTAGTACAGCTCAAGCTCCATTGAGGGATATTTTATATCTACTTACTACTCTCAATATGTACTGTGGATTCTATCCTTGTAAGTACATGACCACTGTTCAAGTCTCAAGACAGAAGTTTTTGCTTCTTTTAATTGACAGAGGTCCCAACATAGGTTGTCTCTGCACATAGACATGGCAGGAGTTTACTTCTTGATTATTTAAAATGGTCTCTTAAGACCATTCTAGTCTATATCTTGTGGTCATAGCATCATTATTTCTTGAATACCTGTCTGTGGCCTTCTTATGAGTAGCAGTTTGGTCAGCTCTCATATGTAATGACTCCCACCAAGTCATAAAGCTATGCTCTACTTAAACTGGTCTTCTACCAAAAGCTAGCAGTAAACAACTGGCCAATGAAGCTTTCTAAGAGGCAAAAGAATGCCTACTCTGTTGCTATAATTATTACTTCTCTCTTCATGATGACCCTTGAGGAATAGAGTTACAAAGCAGAGATATCGCTTTCCTATTTTATTCCATCTGTTTATTTTGCACAGTAAATTACCAGCTCTGCTTGACATAGGAGTCAAACACTGCTGTGCCTCTTATCTGCAATTTTTGAAAATGCAGCAAAGCATATACCCTTTAATTCCAACATAATCAAGAATTTACTTTCCTAAACTACATTTCATCTCTTTCCCTCTGGTGTGGCTGGCGGAATCTGGAGCCGTTTCAAGTTGTTAGAGAATATGCTTACATCAACAAAATTGGCAACTTTACTTCTGCACAGGGGAAAAAGCAGAAAAACAAATGGAAATTCCAGTGGGGTTAATGGGATTCTACCTGTGGCCAACTTGTTCTTGTGGTCTGTAATACTATTATTCAAAGGATGCTTAACTAGGCAGTGCGCTCGTACCAGCAGATGCTGCGATTCTAAAGGCTGGAGAGCAGCTGGCTGTGCATCTCCCGTCGTTTCATGGACCTGAAAACCTTTGTAGCTAAGGGATGTGGCACTCTTCTCATCTGTGACTCTGCCTGGCAACACCAGTGAAGCCACTGAGCCTCAGGAAGGCAATCAGTGGGCCAAGCCCAGGTAGCGATACCTGGGGAGTTTAAGAAATGGAGTAGTTGACTGTACTCTGAGTAGGTGGTGAGGGATGCTAATTCAGTCACACATCAGCGGACATCAGCTCTCAGTTTTATTCAACATGTACTTATTTGGGTTGTGCTTTACGGCGGGTACCAATGTTAGAGCTGGGTACTCGGAGCTAAGTTACATTTAATCTACACTTTTAACTAATTTAATTTAGTTAGGGGTTCTCGTGATGTAATAAACACCATGAACAAAAGCAACTTGGGGGTGGTGGTAAAGGATTTATTTCAGCTTATAACTCTCAGGTCACACCCATGACTGAGAGAAGTCTGGGTAGAAACTCACTCCAGGAACCTGGAGGCATGAACTGAAGCAGAGGCCATGGAGGAATACTGCTTACTGACTTGCAGGTCATGGATCCCTCAGCCTGCTTCCTTATACAGCTCAGGACTACTTACAGGGGTAGCCCACCCGTGGCATAGGCACCCCCATATCTATCAATGACCATGAAAAATTACCACAGATTTGTTTGCAAAGCTAATCTTAAGGAGGCATTTTACCAATTAAAATTCATTCTTCTTAGTGATGCCTAAGTTTGTGTCAAGTTGGAAAAAACTAACAAGTATAGGATCTATTATTCTCTCACAGCAGATTCTGTGGGAGAAGGAATTCCTTATAGACTATTTCACTGAACACAACAGCAAACTGAGTGGTGGAAATGTATCCACAGGGCTGTATGGATAAAGGGGGTCGGACCCAGCTAGAGGAGGAGACTGGGAATTTTCCTATATGAGTAGTGACTGGGAGTGAGTCTTTAAAGAAGGAATGAGACATCAGGAAAGACTAAAAGTGCAGGAAATACAATGATGCATGGGGCAGGTATCCCTGAGCAATTTGAATTTCTGGTATTTTAAAAGGAGATGAGATACAGGCAGATTGACAAAGGAACTGTGTAAGTCATGTCACGGAAAGGAATAACCTGATCTACAGGCAGTGGTGGCGGGAAAGAAAAATTAAAGGTCTGAGAGGGGATAGTCCATAACATTGGGTTTGGGTTTGGTGGCCTGAGAAGCCAACATTTGAGCAAGGCAAAGCTGATGGCAGAGGACAACGGATGTTGTGGTAATCCAGGAGAAAGCTGGGAATCCAATAGGGGGAGTGCTTGGATTCTGGTAATGCTCATGGGTAGAAGTCTGGCAGGAGATGGAGATCCACATATCATTACCATGCAGGCTTGTGTTTGAGGATATCTGCTCATGGCCAGATTACACATGTTATATTTAGTCCTTTGGGGGACACAGCATCCTGGGAGAAGAGAACAGAAGTGAGAGTAAATGCATCCAGAGAAGGGTCAGCCAACAGTGGTATAGCTACGCCAGGAGAGCAAAAGGGTTGAAGGCATTTTATTAATGATATGTGCTCTTCATGTCTCCATGGTATTGAGTTGACTTATTCAATAAGCATGTAATGAACACCAAGGACCTATCACTTCTCTTATTGATAAATATGGTATAGATTGCCAGTTTCATAGGGTCTAGCATCATCTTGGAAACAAATCTCTGGGCTTGCCTGTAAGGGATGTTCTAGATTAGGTTTACTGAGGTTGGAAGATTCCTCTCAAGTGTGGTGGTGCCGCTGGATGGGCTAGCATCCCAGACCGTATAAAAGAGGAAGCTGAAAAGGAACACTCACTGCCCTTTGTGCCCCGACTGAGGATGCAGTTGACTAGACCTACAGCATGCCATGCCATGGCTTCCTTGAAATGATGGATGGTCTCTTCGCACTGTGCCAGAGCAAACCTTTTCTTCCTTAGCATGCTTTTTAAAAGGTATTTTCTCACGGCAATAAAAAGTAACTAAGACAATAAATTACAGTATTTTTTAGTTTACAACTTTGACATGATTGACTTACCAATTGACTAGCAAACTGCAAACTGCAAAGTAGATTTGCTGGCTTCTAGTCAGTCCAATATTTCTATGCCCAGCATTGTCTTTAGTACATGTGTGCATCCAACTTAGAGTTTTCAAAAAGCTTTATAGTGCCAACATTGACTTTAGTTCCTTCCTGTTTCTAACTTAAAGAGTTGAGAAAAGACATTTTGTAAGAAGTCAGATTTCCACAATCCACAAACCACAAGAAACTCAAGAAGAAGGAAGACCAAAGTGTAGATACTTCATTCCTTCTTAAAAGGGGGAACAAAGGACTCATGGAAGGAGTTGTAGAGACTAACTATGGAGCAGAAACTGAAGGAAGGACAATCCAGAGACTGCTCCACCTGGGAATTCTTCCCATATTCAATCATCAAATCTAGACACTATTGTGGATGCCAGCAAGTGCTGAATGACAGGAGCCTGATATAGCTGTCTCCTGAGAGGCTCTGACAGTACCTGACTAATACAGAAGTAGAGGCTCACAGCCATCCATTGGACTGAGTACAGGGTCCCCAGTTAAGGACCTAGAGAAAAGATCCAAGGAGCTTAAGGGTTTGCAGCACCTTAGGACAAACAATAGTATGAACTAACTAGTACCCTCAGAGCTCCCAGGGACTATACCACCAACAAAAGAGTACACATGGTGGGATTAATGGCTCCACCAGCATATGTAGCAGAGGATGGCCAAGTTGGTCATCAATGGGAAGAGAGGCCCTTGGCCCTGTGAAGGTTCTATGCCCCAGTGTAGAGGAATGCCAGGGTCAGGAAGCTAGGGTCAGGAAGTGGGAGAAGGTGGGTTGGTGAGCAGGGGGAGGGGGAGGGAACAGGGGTTTTTGGTGTTGTTGTTGTTTTCATTTTTGTTGTTTATTTTTTTATTTTTATTTTATTTTATTTTATTTTTTTTCGGAGGGGAAACTGGGAAAGGAGATATCATGTATGACATGTAAATAAATATCTAATAAAAAATCTTTCCAAAGAGGGAAAAAGAAAACAACAAAAAAAAGTCAGACTTCCGTATGCACATGCCATTTGGAAGGACAGTGGCACAGATGGCTGCAGGTAAAAGATGACAATGGAGTAGGAACATTTACTCTTCCAGTTCCTCACAGTGTGTGGGCTGGGTGGAGGCAGGGGCTGGGTGCTTCTCAAAGATTGCCTTTACTATTCATCAGGAGGAATTTTACCTGTCCCTGTGCCTCTAGTTCCCATATGTAAAAATGTCACCACACAAACAAATTTGCAGATCAACTTGGTATGTAGGGTAGGAAACCAAAACCTCAGTCACTTAGGTCAATTTGCATGCCAGACAAGCAAAACTGCTTGTGAGAATCATCTCCTAACATGTGAAGAAAAGCCCTCCTTACCTCTGTGAGGAAGTTAAAGATGATTTATTATCATATATTCATTGGTCTTTATCTCTTTGAATGTCTGAGCTATACCCCAAAGTAAAAGAATCATCACAATTGTGTTGATCAACGAGACGAGTTATTCTTTGGTCACTAGACATTGGTTAAGCAACTTGTTAGGCTCTCACCCTGGGACCTAGGGTAACAAAGATAGATTAGGTCTACTTAACAGTCATTGAATTATTCACAATCTAGTAAGATAATTCATGTAGCTGTAGTTCTTTGTGAACTCCTATACTCTTCCTCCCCATGTTTTAGAACCCATATACCCCAGTGAATAGATAAAAAGCAAGATGGCTTATTTGAACATCAAAGTGTCTTGTGCAACTAGCTAGGTATTTTTGTGGGGGTTTATATGTGCCTGTTTGCACACACATGTAGAGGTCAGTTCAGGTATCCTTTTTCATGTTTGAGGCAGGAAATCTCACTACTGCCTGGAGCTCACCAGTTCATATGGAATGGCTGGCCAGGGAGCATGGGGGAGCTGACTGCCTTTCTATTCTTGGCCATGGAATGATAACTGTGTCCCACCATGCACAGCTTTTTATGTGGGATATTGGTTTTGTTTTTTGTTTTTTGTTTTTTGTTTTTTGTTTTTCTCCCAAGACAAGGATTCTCTGTATAGCCCTGGCTGTCCTGGAACTCACTCTGTAGACCAGGCTGGCCTCGAACTGAGAAATCTGCCTGTGTCTGCCTCCCATGTGCTGGGATTAAAGGCATATACCACCACTGCCTAGCTTATGTGGGATATTGGAATCAAACTTAGATCCTCATGTTTATGCTTCAGCCCAAGGAAGTTGCTGATTTTCACAATGGAAAGTTTGTTTGGAAGACTGACATTCAGCATGGTTCAGCTTCCCCATTTATTATACAGCTTCTCTCTGGGAGCTACTCTCTAGGTCTGGGAGCCTTAGATTGTAACAGAGGAGGTATTTCCTGTTGCTTCCAGGACCCCAGGAATTCTCCTTCTAGAAAGAATGAATAGAAAATCTCTCTTTCCATGTAAATACACAGCAATAAATAACACATCCAATCTCAATAGAATCACTACTGGCCACTTATCATTTTAGGATGGCCAACATGTTATTAATTAGCAAAAGACATATTTGATATAATATTCCCAGCAATGTGCCCTTTTCTCCTTCTAGCTAAGTGTTTATGTAAAATGCTTTGTTTTATGGTTAAAAATCTTATAATCACATTCTCTTCATGCTCACAAAATACCATTTGGCTTAAAGAACTGATGTTTTCTCTGGTAACTTCCACACGGCATCTGCTCAAACTACTGCATTAATTTGCTAAATGATTATGTCTTTGCACTTGCCTTGTGGAAACCTATCTTTTGCTAATTCCCATTTCCTAAAACTTCAGCAAGCTACTGCGAAACTCCAGTCTGTTCCATCTGGCAAGGGCTTTGTTTCCCAAGTGGCGGTGTGATACGGTGGTTGTTGTGTGTGGGGTTAGAGTCCATAGGACGTTTGTTTTTGCCAAAGTTTTAAAACACGATGGATGTGATTTTGAATAACTTCTTCCTAGATTTTCCAGTCTGGAAAGATGGGTAAACTGAGGTTAACTTTTTTATATTATTATTGTGCGATGAAGAGTACAGTGTCCAGTGTGGAATAATTTCTTAGTCTGTACTTACTTTATAACTTTTATGGTAGAACAAATACAAGTCTTTGAAATCAGACACATTGCTCACCATGTTACTAGATAAGCTCATTGCTTGAAGTGCATTTCCTGATTTGCTAAATAGAATATTTATTAAATAACAGTATGTTATGGTTCTGACATGCTATTATAATGACTGCTTTAGACAACATATGCAATGAATGCATTGTGGTCTATCATATCATTTCATGACCTTGAAGTCCTCACGCCTACAGCATCCTTCCTGGTCACCCATCTCTTGCCCAACGTACAGGTGTTTTCAGCACTATAGAAGGGTTCTTTGGTGAAACTTCATTGGGAATACCTGCTATTTACTAGTCACAGAAACTCCTTCATAAGTATTTCCTCTGCAGGTGTGTGTGTAAACGTTTTAATTGAAAATATTTTATCCCTAGGTACTTGAGAGTGTCTCTATTTTATGTCTTGTGTGTCACATTCCTGGAAGCATGCTTGGGAGCATGCCAATGTATGCATGTGTTTATTTACTCTCTCAACAGTGTCTGTTGTATGTTGACTATGTGGAAGGCAGCGCTGTGGGTATTTCATATAATTATTGAATAAACCAAGTGCACACATCCTTTCTTATGATGCTTACATTCCCAAAAGGGAAGGCAGACATCAAACCATTATATAAACATACTCTGTATGATGTTATAAATTATGATAAGTATATTTTGTCTATAAACAGCACAAAAAATCTTGACCCAGGGGATTGGTGTATGGGATGGGATTGAGCATTACGTGGGTGATTCACAAAGCCGCATTGAGAAGGTGACATTTACACCCACATTTAGATTAAAGTTGCTGTGATTCCAGTTTTTTAAAGCAAATATTTCCTAAGTTCATAAAACTGTGGTACTTTGAACTTGCTTGTCTCTCAAGAACGCAAGAATCCTCCCAGGGCCCCTGTTCTGCTTTTGCTTTACTTGGAATTCATATGGTTTAAACTTGTACTTGGTTTGTGCATGTTGTCACAACTGCTGTGAGTTCACATGTGCAAATACCCTGCTGGGTCTGGAATATTCCTTGAAGTCATCCACAGCTTCTGGCTCTTAATAGTCATTCTGCTTTGTCTTCCACAGTAATCTTTATGCCTTGGAAGGAGGAGGTGCGGTAGAGACGAGGAGGGCATATGTAGATGTCCCATTTAGGGCTAAGCATTCAGCAGTGTCTTATTTTGTGCACCTTGAACAGTTGTGGGTCTCTATGTTGATCAACATGTTCTGCCAATAGAAGTTTTTCAGATGAAGGCTGACATGTACATTGGCTTACGGGTATAAGGATGAGCCATTAGGAGTTAATCTTATGCCTGTTTACCAGAATAATAGTAGCAGGTTCTATTAACTGTCTACCCATAGGTCATTGGCACTAATAACAGTGCCAGATATGGGTTTAGAACTGAGAAACTGGCCTTGATCCAATTAGAAACTGTTTGGTTACACTCATGACATTCATGCCATTGTTGGACTAACAAGCATATCTTGTCAGGTTGTTTGTCATTGTATCTTGGAGAAGGCACAGCTGGGTAAGACTGATGGTTATTTTTCTCTCCTTTTAGTGTACCCAACTTCTTCCTACACTATGAAAGCTTTCCTGTGGGAATGAAGCTTCCTGGTGAGCACCAGTTTGATTTCTCTGTGTCTTATGACTCAAGTATGTGCTGTCTCAGCAATAGGGTTTTACTGAGGAGTCACATTTGTTACAACTGATACGGTGCCATTGTCTGTCAGTTCCACAGTTTACAGTTGAGGCATATATTCCATGTACTGTTTATCCTATGTACACTGTATATGTGTCTCGTCCTCCATGAGTTTTGACAAATGTGTAATTCTATGGTGATTCACACACACACACACACACACACACACACACACACACACACA
>JADRCD010226757.1:24093-34711 GCA_019843815.1 Montemys delectorum
ACACATGTACACACTCACATATACATACACACTCACACACTCACATATACATATGTACATACTCACATATACACACACATTCACATATACACACACACACACTCACATACACACATGCACACACATACACAAACATGTATATACATACACACACGTACACACACACTCACATATATACATGCACACACGTACACACACACTCACATACACACATGCACACACTCACATACACACACATACACACACGTATACACACACACACACACACACACACACACACACACACACACAGTGGCTCTCAATCTTCCTAATGCTATGGCCCTTTAAGACACAGTTCCTCATGTTGTGATGAGCACTAAGCATAAAATCATTCATTGCTCTTCATAACTGCAATTTTGCTACTGTTACAAATCACAATGTAAATATCTGATATGCATGATATCTGATATATGTCCCTGTGGCTGTAGTACATATTCTATTGATTCTGCTTCTTAAGAGAACTTTGACTAATATGCATAGCACAGTGTTTAGGCTGTAAGATATCATTAGTAGCACACTATCAAATGATTTAGGGAAAATACTTCTTTGTATGGCACTGCAGTAGCTTAGAAGTTCTTTCCTTATACAGATATTTGATTTTTAAGGTAACAAGATTGAGAAATACTTGGACTTTAAGAGAGATTGCTGCTTTTTTTTTTTGAAAGACTTACATTCATAGGACTTGGATTGGTTTCTATAGAAATTGGTTTTTATAAGTGAACTTCATCTTTCCCATGACCTTACACATGTATCTCACTTAGCATTTAGGCTTTTCTGTGATGAGTTGAGCACAGCGAGGTGGTTATGAGAACTCTAGAAGAGTCTAACATCATGCTCATGGGCTTCTAGAACTGTGATCTAAGTAAAATAAAGTGCCCAATCAAAAATATTTTGATAGAAAACGTGTATGTACAACTTCTTAAAAATTGAAATTACTTAAGAAATAAAATGGAGCAGGTTTTGGTTGCCAAAATGTATAATACAACAGCTCACGAGATTAAGGAAGATGAATACAAGTTCAGGGCCAATCTGGGCAACTTAATGAGAGACCCTAAACATAAAAGTGCTAGAGATGTAGCTTAGTGGTAGAACATTTGCTTAGTATGTATGAGACTCTAGGCTTAATCCTCAGTACTGAGAGAGAGAGAGAGAGAAAGAGAGAGAGAGAGAGAAAGATACAGAAAGACAGAGACAGAGACATAGAATGAATGAGTGAGAAAAAAGCATTGCATGATCCTCCAGTCCACCATGTTAAAAGTCTTTGTAACCATCTCATAGCACTTGTCAAATATAGGGGTAAATATACAAAGTTAGATCATTGTGCATCCTCTTAAGTGGGGTACTAGGCTCCTCTGCACACTCCATTTCTCTTCCCCACCTCTTGCTTCTAAGCAATCATGAAGTAAACAATCCTCTTCCATCCTGTACTGGCTAGTTTTGTTTGTCAACTTGACACAGGCTGGAGTTATCACAGAAAAGTGAGCTTCAGTTGGAGAAATGCCTCTATGAGATCTAGCTGTGGGGCATTTTCTCAATTAGTGATCAAGGGGGGTAGACCCCTTGTGGGTGGTGCCATCCCTGGGCTGGAAGTCTTGGGTTCTATAAGAGAGCAGGCTGAGCAAGCCAGGAGAAGCAAGCCAGTAACATCCCTTCATGGCCTCTGTGTTAGCTCCTGCTTCCTGACCTGCTTGAGTTCCAGTCCTGACTTCCTCTGGTGATCAACAGCCACCAGAAATAGCTAAATAAACCCTTTCCTCCCCAACTTGCTTCTTGGTCATGATGTTTATACAAAAATAAAAACCCTGACTAAGACAAATTGGTACCAGGAGTGGGGTATTCCTGTGACAACCTGACCATATTTTGGGGAGGATTATAAAAAAAACTTTGAAACTTTGAGCTAAAAGAGCCATTGGTTGTTAAGAGCTCTATGAGATGTTGTGTAGGAGCTTAAAAAATAATGTTGAGAACAGTGCAGAGGATGGAGACCTGGCTTGTAAAATTTCAGAGGGAAGATTAAAGACTCTTATCAGGGCCATGTTATTTTAATTGAGAAGATTCTATGGTTCTGATTAGCTGGGGCTAAAATATCAGCTGTGATTAACAAGATACCAAAACTTCTAAAACATTACTGAGACTATTGATGCTGGTTAACTGGAGCTAAGAAATTAGCGATGATTAAAAAGATACCAGCATCATTGAGATAACATCTTCCGAGAAGTGTTTTCTGAGACCACAAAGAGGTTGTGTTCCCGAAATAGCCAAGGTTGTACCTTGTGCTGCAACAGGACTTGGTAATGTATAAGAGTCACCCAGGTAATACTGGTTTTGACAACACAAAGGGGTCATAAGAAACAGCTGAGGCTTGGCACAGTGAGAGGCTATAAAAGGTCATTGATAAAGGTGCAGCCTCAGTTTGCAGTTAATGGCCCAGGACTGAAGGTGTCGTGCAAAAGAGTTGAGGCTTGATATTGTGAAAACAGTCTATGAGAGGCTATTGGTAAAGCCTAGTTACAGCAGTATTTTAAAAATGCCAATACCATACAGTGACCACCAAGGACAGCAGCAGCAGTGAAATACAGACATCTAGAGCCCAAAAGACAAAATGTGTGCTACAAAGGGCAAAGCTAAAAAAATGACCAAAGCCCTTAAAAGAACCCAAAAGATCGTGAGTTAAATTCCAGACATTGGTTTTGCTTTTAATTATGACTGTGCCCTAATATTTTTCACTCTTAAAGAAAAAATGTATTTTAGTAGAGCCCACAATTAAGAGACTTTAAATTTTAAAAATATTAGACATTTTAAATTAATTAAACTTTTAAGATATAAAGACTGTAAGACTTTAAATCTTAAAAATAAATAAAAACATAAGGGTTGAGGCTTAATAATAATGTGTTTGTGTGTCAAGTTGACAAGGGGTCAATTGTACTGGCTAGTTTTGTGTGTCAACTTGACACAGGCTGGAGTTATCACAGAGAAGGGAGCTTCAGTTGGGGAAGTGCCTCCATGAGACCCAGCTGTGGGGCATTTTCTCAATTAGTGATCAAAGGGGTAGGGCCCCTTGTGGGTGGTGCCATCCCTGGGCTGGAAGTCTTGGGTTCTATAAGAAAGCAGGCTAAACAAGCCAAGAAAAACCAGCCAATAAAAAACATTCCTCCATGGCCTCTGTGTCAGCTCCTGCTTCCTGACCTGCTTGAGTTCCAGTCCTGACTTCCTCTAGTAATCAACAGTCATGTAAAAATTAAATAAACCCTTTCCTCCCCAACTTGCTTCTTGGTCATAATGTTTATACAAAAATAAAAACCCTAACTAAAACACATCCCATGCCCCATCCATGACATACCAAGCTGATACAGGCCTGATATAAAGGGCCAAGCAACCAGGAGCTGAAACTAGGAAGCAATGATGGTCCCACATTAGCTACTCCTTGACTGAGGTTGACTCACAGGAGGTCGTCTCTATAGTACATAAACCAGACTAACACAAATCATATGTAATCACAACAGAGAATGCTTAAAACAGCTTTCATTGAGCAGCTGCTTCTGGGATCTTAGATGCGATGTCTAGGCCTTGCTCGCTTGGTACTTTTACAGTGAAATGCCCTAAACTGAAATGCCTATTTTCCCTGGGTGGCTGTTTCTTCATGGGCACAGTGTAAGTTGAAATAGGTATCTTCCTGCTCTGAAATTTAATCCTGCTGTTTCATCTTAATCTACTGTAGCTCGACCCCAGCTCTGAGGGCTTGTTGTTGTTTGTTGTTGTTACAAAGTTCTTTACATCTACCAGCCCCAGGGAGGTCTTTGACTAATGTATCGAAGTTTGGCAGCTAGGCCACTGTGTCTCCATTTAATCCACCTCAGGCAGCCAGGATTAGTGTTTCTAATGCACTGAGCTCTGGAAAGGGAGCACACCCTGGCTTAACAGTTAGAGATAAATCCATGTTCTCTTCTGTCCTGTATAATTTCAACAGCATGAGCTGATGCTCACTTGGGAACTTGCCACAGAGAACATTCCCTTGGAGGGCCTCCAGATGTTAATTCTGGGGATGATGGCAGTTCCAGGAGGGGCTGAGCCAGATGGGCAAGACTGGACATTCATAGGAGTCTCATCTCGCCACACTAAGGCCTGTCTGAATTTTAGAACACACCAAGAAACATTAAGCAAATTCCACAAAATATGGACCAACCACACATAAAAATAGTCACTGCAATTGACATTTAGCCAATGGAAATTTATGCACCATGGTGTGCTGAAAAACCTCTCTGTTTAATAATAACCAGATATAAGAAAATGAAAACAGGACACAAGGCTACTGAAAAATAAAAACAGGGACTTGCATGTTGTATACGTTATGTAGTGTCAGCTTTTAGTACCAAATGCAGCAGATTTTATGCATCATTTCATTGAGGTATTTTCTACCAGTTGTTTGTTATTAGAGTCGGTAGTGATATTATATGATTAAAAAGAACACCAACAATAATTAGGTATCCCTTTGCCCAATTACCAAAGAGCATGACACATAATTTATGCTCAATAAATACTTGTAGAATGAGGTCGTGAAAGAATATATTCTCCTGTGACTATTATTTTCATGGAGGTAGACTTAGGCCACTATTTTTTAAAAATGTAAAATTTGGGCTTTCTATAGAATTCTAAGCCAGATGGAGATCAAGGAAGAATTTATTAAACCTAATAATAAATATTTCAAGTGAAATAAAACACACATTGAGAGATTTTTTTTCTAGTGAGAATTCTGTTTCTCTTTTTATTATTTTAGCTATAAGACAGGACTGCATGCATGTGTGTGTGTGTGTGTGTGTGTGTGTGGTGTGTGTGTATGTGCATATGTGTGTATGTGTGCGTATGTGTGTATGTGAATGTGTCTACATGTGTGTATGAGTGTGTGCACACATGTGTGTGTATGTGCATGTGCATGTGTGTGCACGTGTGTGTATGTGCGTGTGTGCGTGCGTGTGTGTGTGTGTGTGTGTGTGTGAGTCTTCCTCATCTGTTCATATCCACTCCTCCAATCTGGCAGGTAAGAGAACCATAAGCTGGAATGCTGTTCCCTTATGTGCCTACTGAGATTTGTCCACTACAGCTCACTGCTGCAGTGGGAGTGATGGCTTTCTTATAAAGCTTGGGTAATGAATAGCCCCAGATTTATTTTCACATTTATTTAGGGCAATCTCCTCACTGTCACTGTGCGAACATCCCCAGCACAACTTGATGTGGCATACAAAAAAGCACAAGCTCTGGAGAAAGAGAGGACAATGCCTGGCCTTCGATGTCTGCTCTGCCACTCATCAGTCTCAAGCCTAGGACAGTTACTGAGCATATTTGAACCTCCTTTTCTAGTCTTGGTGGTTGTCCTAGTGAAAAAAAAAAAAAAGCAGGAATTGGTCATACTAATTATCCGACACCTAGTAGGTCTAAAAGTTAATTGCCTTTTAGATAATTTTCTGTGAGCCTTTTAACTTTTCCTTCATTTTAATGTTCTTGCTTGTCCCAACTCTTTCTTAGTTTCTCATCACTTTTCACTCTCACCTCCAGCAAATCTGCTCCCTGTGCAGATGAATTATTCCCACAGGCCTGCATCTCTTTGCTCATCATATGAGGAAGGCAAAAGTTTGGGATTCTTTGATTAACCCTAGGCTGCCTTCTGCCAGAACAGAAGTCTCCCATTTGTTTCCTGATGACATCAGTAATGTCTAACGTTTATACTCGCTTTTAATATCAATTTGTCACAAATTAGAATAACTTGAGTAGGGAGCCTCACTTGAGAAATTGTCTTAATTACCTTAACTGATGTGGGAAGATCCACCCCAAATATAAACAGCATGTTCTTCTGGCATCCCAGATACAGAGTTATGACAGCTCAGAGGCATAGTCATGGCAGCCCAGATGCAGGGTCATGGCAGCCCAGATGCAGGGTATTGGCAGCCCAGATGCAGGGTCATGGCAGCCTAGATGTAGAGTCATGGCAGCCCTGTTGCAGGTATTTGCCTTTTGCTGGCTTGGCCTCCCCTGTCATCACCAAATCACTCTATCCTGTCCTGCTAGGAATGATTCCTTTGCCAGCATCAGAACAAGGATGTGCAGGCTTCCACTGTGGACTAAGGCAGAGCAATGTTTGTCCAGGAACTTCCATTAGCGCTGCTTGGGTACCTAGCCGTAGGACTGGCAATGGGCCTCTCTGACTTTTCCCATCTTACAGAACTCCAAGTATCATTTGAAGACTTTTGTTCCTGCTCTTCCTGATGTTAGGAAGCTGGTCTCCAAGCCTCATTATTATAGCTGAACTCCATCGTCACCTTCTTGAGAAGTCTGCCTGGCTTTGCTATCTAAATTAGTACCAGTGACACCCCTTTCTGCCTTTTAATCAGTCTTGTATTCCTAACACATGCACATTTGAGACAAGTTTTCTGTTGTTTGTGTAAAATCCTTATCTTCAAATATAGGATTCCTGGAGTGAGGGGTGTCTGTTTCCTTCACTTAAAGCATCTCCAGTGAGTACTAGGAATGGCTCAGAAAATTCCCTCAGAAATGGGGACTGAATGGAGTATCACTAATGGATACTCCCAGGGCCACTGTGCAGTTTGGTAAGGAAAGGGCTTGGAAACCACTGTCTCTGGAAGATGCTGAGATGTTTTGTCTCTAATCCAAGGGCAAAAACAATGGTGTAACAGTTTTAGTTTATTATTGAACATTATGCTGCCTCAGTAGGAACTTACAAATTGTTTGTGATCATCTAGGACTGATCATTTTATCACTTTGGCTTATAGGAAAATGGGTAATACTTTGATATGAGGCTATTACATAGGAAATGTGCAGTTTTAAAAAATACTCTACAGTAATAGCTCCCTCTGAAAAAAATCACACTTTTAGGAACGGATAGACACAGATTGTGATCCCACTAGGGACACTCAAATATCAGTTCTTTCCCTGAAGCATGTTCCAACACTCCACTGTGGCTCCAAGCTCCCAGTAAACAGATAGAAACAAAGCCTCCAAAAGTGTAGGATTGAGATTCAAAAACTCGAACGATAGCATCAAGCTGCTCTGCTTATATCTACACTGCCCCTCAAAATATTTAGGTTTGCTCCGATTTTCTTATCCTTTAAATGGGAATCATGATAGTACCCATATTATAGAATATGGGATCTGAGCAACTAATGAAATAATACAAAATGTGATTACCGTGAAGCCATTGTTCAGCAATTATTAACATAAAAATGGGGTTCTGAGTATCAAGAACTGAAAAAAAGCAGCCCTCACACACTAAAAACGTGTCTTGGTCTCTTTTCTGTTGCTGTAATAAAATACGTAGCAAAAGAGAGATGAGGAAAATGACTTATTTTGGCTCACAGTTCAAGACACAGTCTGTCATAGTGGGACTGTCAAGACAGCAGAGTTGTGAAGTAGCTAGTCACAGTGAATGCACACTAAAAAGCAGAGAGTGATAAATACATCTATCGTGGCTTAAGTGAGAAATGTCCTGCTCATGTATTTGAAACTTCCTTCCTTGTTGGTGTCAATAGGCTTATATTTTTCAAAACCTTACTTTATTAAGTGTACTTAAGTGCTTTAACCTCCCTTCTAGCCCAACACCCACCAGAGGTAGTGGAAAGGAAAAGTTAATAGGGCAAAGGAGATGTGGACCTGTTTAGAAATAGTTCTTTGGAGTTATTCCAATCTGCATTGTCAGGATATCAGCAGTTCAGCTCACACTTCAGCAGGGGTAGCTTGATCTACTCCCAAACACCATTCATGAATCAGCAACAGGTTTGCAGCCCCATGGAGGGAGCAACAGTGTCAACAGGCCAGACCCCCTGGAGATCCTAGGGACTGGACCACTAACCAAAAACTACATGTGAAGCGACCCATGGCACTGGCAACATATGTGGCAGAGGATGGCCTTGTTGGACATCAGTGGGAGGAGAGGCCCTTTGGTTTGAGGGTGTTCAATGCCTCAGTATAGGGGAATGCCAAGGCAGAAGGATGGGAGTGGATGGGTCAGGAAGCAACCTCATAGGGGCAGGGGGATGGGGAGAGGATAGGGGGTTTCCAGACCTGGAAAAGGGAAAATACTTGAAATGTAAATAAAGAAAATATCCAATCTAAAAACGAAAATGACAAAACAAGAAAACCATAAGGTTCTGCCAATTGGTCTGAGTCTGCGGAAGTGGCAATAAGCTGCCAGAACACTACCAGTTGTTCTTTGGTGGTGCTCCTCTCTATGAAGTTGCAACAAATGATGGCCAACAAAGAGTGGCAAGGTGGACCAATACCACACAGCATCATCTACTGTCTGTTGGGTTATATTTATACCCTTTCCAAACATCACATGTTTTCTCAAACATCCACTCTAACAAAATATCACATGCCCCTTTTCCAGGTTGCTTCTCCAATAACACGTCTGTTCTCTGCAAAACATCCCCAACATGTCTGCTTCAACAAAAACATCCTCTCATAAGACAGTTTCCAGAAAAACATCGGGCCAATTGACAAAGCCTTTTTGTTTCTTCTAGATCCAACTATCATTGCTGATTCAAGAACAGTGTTTGAGAGTGGATCAAGCTACCCCTATTGACACAACTGAATCGCCAAAGAAACCAGAAATTTCCACTTCAGATGGTGCTGTTTGTGGAGGTTATGGAGCCTTTAAGAGGTAGAGTTTTATTCAAGTGTGCCACTGGATGTAGGTTTTGAATTTTGCAGTCTCAAACTACTTCATGTTTGTTCTGCTTCCTGTATATATTTGAAAATCAAATTACTCAGATTTCTGCACCTGTTGCCATGCTTTCTCTGCCACAATCGAGCTCACCTCTCTGGAATTATAGCCTAAATAAACTGTTTCTTATTTAAATTGCATTCATCAGAGTGTTTTCACAGCAGCAGAAAAGCAACTAGATAGCATCTATGCTTGTTCTGTTCTGTACTCATATACACACACCAGGATCCTCTTCCTAGGGAATGGATCCACCCACGATGGGTGTCTCAGTCAGGGTTTCTATTCCTTCACAAACATCATGACCAAGAAGCAAGTTGGAGAGGAAAGGGTTTATTTAGCTTACACTTTCCACATTGCTGTTGATCACCAAAGGATGTCAGGACTGGAACTCAAGCAGGTCAGGAAGCAGCAGTGGATGCAGAGGCCATGGAGGGATGTTACTGGCTTGTTCCCCTGACTTGCTCAGCTTGCTTTCTTACAGAACCCAAGACTACCATTCCAGAGATGATACTAACCACAAGGAGCCCTCCCGCCTTGATCACTAATTGAGAAAATGTCTTACAGCTGGATCTCATGGAGGCACTTCCTCACCTGAAGCTCCTTTTTCTGTGATAACTGCAGCCTGTGTCAATTTGACACAAAACCAGCCAGTACAATGGGTTAATCTCAGATCAATTAATATAATCAAGATAATTCCCCCACAGACATGCTAAAAGGACAACCATATCTAGACAGTCCTTCATTCAGACTTCTTTCCCTAATGATTTTAACTTCTGCCAAATTAACAACAGTAACCATTCCAGGGTTTTTGTCTATCATGACACAAAGAAATAAAGAAATAAATTTCCTTTAAGCAGTTAATATTTAACCACTTTAAGTCCTCTAAGCACCTTAATATTAAGGCTCACAGAAAACTTAGCATTTCTATGGCTTATTCAGTATTTCTGATCTCCTCTTCCAAAATGACTCATAAGCCTTGGACGCTGGAGTTGAATTGTAGATATATCCCTTGGGACTAGTGTCTTAGGGTTATATTGTTGTGAAGAGACAACATGACCACAGCAATTCTTATAGAGGAAAAAATTCACTGGGGCTAGCTTACAGTTTCAGAGGTTCAGTCAATTCTTATTATGGCAGGAAGCATGGCAGCATCCAGGCAGACATGGTGCTAGAGATGAAGCTGAGAGTTCTACATCTCGATTTACAGGAAGCAAGGAGAGACTGTGTACCACACTGAGCATAGCTTGGGCTAAGGAGACCTCAAAGTCCCCAGTGACACACTTCTGTCAACAATGCCACACCAGCTCTAACAAGGCCACACCTTCTAATAGTACCACTCCCTATGACCAAGCATTCAAACATATGAGTCTGTGGGGGCCACATCTATTCAAACCATCACAACTGGGCTTCATAGCCTTATATTTTGTTTGGTTGTAGTTTTCTGTAATAGTCCTAACTGCTGCAAGGAGAAATTTTGTGATAAAGAGCAAAGACTACATTCATCTGTGGATATGAGGACAAATATTAAGATATAACTAAGGATTGTGATGATTTAGTGAAGTGTAGTTTCCCAAGGCCCATAACTTTATTCGCCCTAAGATGATATCTTTTAGGAATGTCAGAAGTTACACCCATAAGGTCTCACCAACATGATTGCCTAAACATGCGCCAAAGAAGAACAACAATAAGAACAAGCATGTCAAAGTGGATGGGGGGAAATCCATGAGGCCTTAACCTTACACAAAGAACTGTAGGCAACTGAGGGATCCAGAGAATGGAATAAATAGTGTTTACTAGAGAGGAACACATCAACTGATTACTCAACACCAAATGGCTAGCCCTGAGAAT
>JADRCD010226759.1:0-22918 GCA_019843815.1 Montemys delectorum
CAGCTTTCTTATTTTTCCAGCCTAACCTGAATATGTTACACAGCCTATTTCCTTTATTTCAATGAATATAATAATCATACCAGCATAAAAGAATTGTCTGTACATATTTATATATAACAGCACCAAATAAAATGAAATATGAAGGTTTTTTGTTTGTTTTTGTTTTGTTTTGTCTTGTTTTGGTTTTGTATTGTTTTGTTTTTGTTTTTGTTTTTTGCTTTCCAAACTGGAATCAATCCCACATCTCTAATATCTGACTGACAATGTTAAGTTAAAGATTTCCCCCCTTAGGAACCATTGAGAACCTCCTTGAATCAAAATGTCTCCCTGGGTCAAATATCTCCCCATATGTCTTCTGTCTCTTTCAGCATCTTTGACACCATAACATAAAAGAAAATCATTGTCTCATCTCAACAATTCAAAATTCTATCAGTATTTGTTACTACAACCACGTTCTATATCACAAGCTCTATATGTTGGGATATTGTTGTCACCCTCACCTCTTGTGAAAGGCCATGTTTTAAGTTATAACATTCTGTAACACTGGCATATAATTTTATTTTTGAAAAAATATTCCCCACAAATTACAACAAATATTTAAATGCTACCTTGCAATATATATATATATATATATATATATATATATATATATATAGAGAGAGAGAGAGAGAGAGAGAGAGAGAGTTGTATTGACATTTTAGCTGAGAAATATTCATGAAAAAATTAACTCTTGCTTTCTTTTGGTTATCACCAGTTTCAAACCTAGGACATATCTGCAAGCAGAAAAGTAGAAGCAGCTTCCTTGTCCCACAGTATAACAAGGAACAAGAAGAAATCCCAGCCCTTCTCAGAAGTCTTTGCATAGTCACATAAATAAACTGAAAGAGACTATAATAAGACCTACTTCTCTTAGATATTTATAAAATAATTTTTCAAATACCTAAAATTAGTAATAATTTAAGGATAAAATATTACCCCTAGAAAACCTACAATATCTATGTGAAGCATTTGCTGAATTCTTGTTTCATAATGGCTCTGTGTGAACGTGAGCTCTATCACACACTTGCCATGCTAAACCTACACTGCAGTCTTCAAGACTGAGTTCACCATATGTATTAAGCAGAACTGATAATCTTTGAAAATAGAAGGTGGCTTAAATTGGTTCCCTGCAATGGACATTCCTATTAAAACATTTGAAAACCAGTAATTTAGCTTTTGATTCTGAAACAACCAAATCACTCCCTTATCATTAGTCAAACTGGCTTCCCAGAATTTCCTTGTTAGCTGAACTGTATCTGTGTTTAGTCAATCATATTCATGCAAACTCAGTACAGGGGAGAAGAGGAGAATGTCTTGGCCCTTTCCCATCTTGTGGATTCTTCAAAATGGCTTCTCTCCATCATGGTCAAGTATCCTTGGTTAATATTATGTACCAATCAGGTAGTAGTTACGGCTGCATAGTGCTTCCTCCATCATTCTTATCCATGATTCTGACCATGGTAGCTATTGCTCCATTTTCTCCCTGTTTCTTAAGTGCTTAAGTGTCAGTCACAGCCAACAAAGTCTCAGGACATCTGTACCCATAACACACCCTATATTTCATCTCAGCTGCACTTGCTCTATCTCCTGCTTTCCAGAGATACTATGTATTGTCCACTATTATGATTCTGAATACATTTTTTTTGCCACTAATTGCCAGGTAACTATACCTTTTCTAGTAGCTCTTATATCTACTACTACCCACCATAATATATCATTTCTATACATACCTTGAATGATGTACCTGGCAGTATTCTACAGAATAATACTTACAGTGTTAAATAAAATGGAGGCTTGGTTCTTAGAATACAAAGGCCTGAACCCTACTCACCTTGTTGTAAAAAAAAATTCACTTTTATAAATGCATATAAGTAGTGGAAATAACACTATTTCTTCAATGATACAACAAATATTTATACTGAAGTTCTCTTGAGAGAGTTCTGTATCTCTTCAAATCTTGTTCATGTTTCTGACTTGTTTACTGGCTTTAAGCTTCACATTATGTTAAAAATAATTTAGGCCAATAGAAAAAAAAACAAACCAAAAACTTCAGTGTTTACCTCTGTCCAAACTCTCTATTCATGTCTGCATCCCTTATTCCAGAGTTGCATGCAGTTCTACCTGCATTCTGAGTCGACTCTCCTTAGACATTTTAGAAGCTTGCCTAATCGCCTCCTCTCTTCTGTATCCTGAGTCACATTTGCTTTCATGACCATTAAATTATAAGTGCTACAGGTAGATTGGACCCTCAAAGTTGTCCACATCCTAATTCTGGAAATCTTTGAATGTGTACCCTAAGTGTCAAAGTAGAATTTATGAAGCCAGTAGGATTGCAGATATTTAGTGCAAGTTGTCCAAATGAAATGGCATGTGTTCTTTATAAGATTTTGATAAGCTGTACCTCTTAATGGAACTTACTATGATATGCCAAAACATGCATGTAACATGCACCAATCAAAGGGACAAATCAGAGTAATTGGCATTTCCGGATGTCATCAGATTGTGTCTGGAGTCCTCAAGCTTCTGTCCTCTCAAATTTTATAAAGCATATGATAGCTATTGTAAGCTGTACAAATCTCACTGGGCTACAGAACTCCAGAACTTATTCTTTCTATCCCATTGGATATGGTGCCTGCTATCCAACCTCATATGAACACTTAAAAGCAGAAGATAAGAGACAAGAAAGAGAAATTTCAGAGACTGGAAACATCAGGGGACTCTACATACTTCTAAAAAAATTTTTTCTAATTGGAAGAAAAATGTGATGGCAATTACAAATAATTTTAGAGAACTGAGAGAGTTTCTCAGCTGTCACCAGTTGGGAAACAGGAATATTAGCTGACCTGGAAAACATCCAGGTATTCTGGAAGAAGCCAGGAGAGATCTTCCCAGTGCCCTGTGAAGGCAGCATAACCATTCTGACCTTTGAGAGTTGTGTACTGAGACCCTAGGCAGAGCAACTTTGGACTTACAGATTCAGACCATATGGTGTTAGTTTAATTACTATGTTTGAGGTGATCTGTTATGGAAACAATAAACAACTACTAACCATGAACATACAAGGTATTCTTTCCAAAGGGATTTACAACTTACCACAAAAATCACTCATCACCTCACACCATGCAGTGATCATTTTATCAGTATCTAACGTTACTCTTATTCTCCTTTCTTACCTCCCTATATATGCACATAAACAATGCCATAGATTGAGATGCTTGGATAACAGAGCTTCACCATTACACAAATCAAATGACTGAAGCCAAGAGCAGGGTGCTAGCAGGTTGGGTTCCTCCTTGTAGATGGCCACCATCTCACCAGGTCCTCCATAATCTCTAGTCTCTGTGTGTACATCCTGATGTATTTTTTTCATCTTACACAAACACATCAACCTTAGTGGATTAAAGTTCTAACACTTCACTCAATCATAATTACCTTCTGAGAGGACTGTTTCTAGTGGTACTCTATTATAACTAGAATATAGGTATAAATGTTCTATGTTTCTCTATATGTGTATCTAGATATAGATACTCTCATATAGATAGAAAAACGGTACCTTCGTCTATTTTTCTTTGCTTCAGTTGGGAGTTTAGATCTGAGTAATAAATGAAGAAGAGTGTGTTTTTACAACTTAATTTAATTATTTTATTTGTTGGCATAGAGTTTGAGAGGTGAGGAAATCCATTAGCATGTTAGTGGCATCCAGCAATGGTTACCACACACTGTCACACCATCGTGAAGGATAAGAAAGAGTAAGAGTGACATAGCAAGAAAGGACTGACTCATATTTATAACAATCTACCCCTTCAATGAACAGCCTGATGTCCTTGTAACAACACCAATGATGAAGTCTCTTAGTTGGCCCCATCTCTCAGTGCTGTGTTGGAGATTCTATTTTAAAACATGATCTTTGGAGGTAAACTCCAAACTCTAGCAGCAAAAACACACAATCCTTGACCATCCTATTTCCCTCCATGCCATTTTAGAGAACTTCTATTTCATCAGCTCATATGACAGTCTTTACACAAGTGAGTAGTGACAATCATCAATACTTTATGCATGGTCTTGGTCAAGTTTAAGGCTCCTTATTCTATTCCCATCACCATCTATCTCCTGAAAGAACTTGCCCACCACCCAAAAAGCTTTAGGATGTCTAATCTCAGAAGCTAGCCTCTTCATTTGCTTTTTTAACTAAAAACTAAAACATGATATTTATTTATAAAATGTAGTTGTTTGAATAAGGTCAATTACACATTAACCGATAATTTTCCACTTATCTCTGATGTACCCTTTCTCCTTTACTTCATACTCTGAACATTTTAAACAAATGTCAATGCAGAAGAACAATTTTGAGTTCATATAATATTTGATTTTAAAATTGCATGGAAGTCAGCCAACTAACAGTAAATTCTATTGAGAACACATTTATTCTACAGAATAATAATAATAATAAAAGAAAAACACCAACTCATGAACAAAATATTTTAAGCCATGCATAAATAGTGAAAAATGTAGGAATCTCTACATGCAAACATGTTTAGAACGTTAGAGTCTCTGTGAGTGTTCTTGTTTTCTTCAGATCGAATCAGAAAGAAACTTTATGATGCATCTCTAATGGACAGGACACAATGGCAGTAAAGTAAAAAATTAATACATGATGAGCTGTATATGACAATAGCATCAATGAACTTGTTGAGATGTTACCTTTCCAAGTATGGCCAAATATGTCAGCCAGGAATACTCTCCAAAGGACACACAAAGTATCAGGACTAAAAATATTCCCTACAGGAATATTTTTTTAAAGAGGTAATTCTTGATAAAAAAAAAATGTTCATTTATTTGGAGTGTTTAGTTTTTTAAGATCACTCATGATTCGTAATGAAGAGTAACAGCCCACTCACCTAAACTAAATGATGTTACTTATGGGGTAACTGTGCTTCATTATGGTTGTTGTTCTCCTTGTTTTCCTCCTCTTGAACATCCTCTTGGTCCTTCTCCTGGTTCTCTTTTACTCATCTAACTTTAAGAATGAGTAGAACACACACACACACACACACACACACACACACACATACACACACAAACGCATACATACAGAGAGACAAATATACACATATACAAGCATACACACAGAGAGGCAGACAGACAGACATGCACAGACAGACACACCACACAACACATACATACACAGAGGCAAGCACAGACACACAGAGAGACAAACACACACACACATACAGAGAGATAGAGAGACACACATAAACATAAACACAGACACACATACACACACACACAGATAGACATTCACACAAATATACACACAGAGAGATAGACAGGAAGACAGACAGATAGACAGACAGACACACACATACACACAGATAGACATTCACACAAATATACACACAGAGAGATAGACAGGAAGACAGATAGACAGACACACACACACACACACACACACACACACACACACGACATACCATTGGGCTCACAATGAAAGAAAAATCTATTTGAAACACAAAGAAAATCTAGCATTTGCTTTAAGTAAAACTTTGCAAGATAGTAAAGGAAGTAGGTATCAGATACCTATCTGTAGGACAATTGCCTGTTAGTTTTATTTCTATCTCAAATATTAGAGCACAGATTATTTATTAACTTTAGATAAAGTCAGTGATAAGACTTTCATATGTGGCTTGATAGACTACTTCCATTTTAGGTACGGAATTAAAATAATGCCTTAGATATATTTTGATTCGAATTAAAGGTCTAGAGTAAGAACAGATGTTTCACCATAGCCTGAATCCCCTGAGGTTATTGTATATGTTCTTGATGGGCAATATTCTCGGTTAGAAGCATGGGAGTGAACTATCATCAATTCTCATGCTTGACAACGTCACATGTCTCGTATCTCTTATACCTTTTGGGTCTTTGGGAAGAGGAGATAAGTTAGAATTTTCTAAGAGCAACACAATTTTATTTATCTTCATGATACTTAAGGCTACTTCATTATACTTCAAGTGTCTAGAGGATGGGAGGTCCTTGGAAAACCAGAGAAATTGAGGTATAGAAAGAAGTCTATCTTAATTTTAATTAAATATGCTGACTGATTTAGACTGCCATTTCACTTACAGTAAACAGTAAAGTAAGACTTGGTGAGTCAATTAGAGTGCTGGATATCTTGTGTGTGAATCAGCATACATGTATATGCATGTACTTATACATATGTATATACATATATAAAGAGTGGAGACTTATTTTGAGAAATTGGCTCAGACGGTTGTGGGGTCTGGCAAGTACAAAGTCTCTAAAGCAGACCAAGAAGTAGACCTAATGCAAGCTTGCAGTTCAAACCCAAACACTACCACTGCCACCATCTTTCTTGCCTGGACCACTTGCATATGTCTCTTCAGGACTTCAAGTGATTGGATGAGGTTTTTGCACATTATAAAATATGTTCAAGATTGACTTAGGTGTTCATCACATTCAAAAACACAGCAAAACAGCACCCTAGAAACATCCAGAACTGATTGAACAAAATGTCTGAATATCATGACCTAGTGAAGTTGACTCATGAATTTATCCATCACCACCATGTTTTTCTATGTTACAGTCCACAGAACACACAACACTCTAGGACAGTTTTCAGGTGACTAGTGAAGCTGTTCTTAGATAAGGCTAATATTCTTTAGACAACATCTAAGACGCTTAGGGAGATCAACCAAAATGGCCTGAGTAAGGATAAGTCCACCTCAGTACCCAGAAGACGAGGTGATGGGTGGTCACTTAGCAGCAAAGAAGGCAGAGTTCTGAAAGTAAGCAAGAACTCTGTTTAGAACTGACTAAAGACCATGCCTCAGGACCCTAGAGTCTATTTGCCAATGTCAGGGTTGTGGCAGACTATTACTCCAAGGGTAGAGATTTATCTCCAACTCGTGAGATAGACATGGAAAGGCAGAAGACAGACTCTGGAAGGTTGATGGATTATCAGAAGTAAAAAACAGATTTTACACAAAGAAAAGCCTAATGGAAATTCATTCCTGTAAGGATCTGAAGTGTGTTGGAATGCCTTAGCTGATCAATCACATAATTCTGGTTTCTAAAATTAAATAAGAGGAGAGAAAGTGGGGGTGGTAAAGGAGGAGGAGAAAGAGGTGGAAAGGAACAGAGAAAGTAAAAGAGGAAAAAGTAAACAGAAATAGCAAAAGAGATACTCTATCAGTGTCCTCTAATCACACAATAAAGCACAAACAATGGGTGTCTTTATGAGGTTTTCATGCCTGTATACAATGCCTTCCAATCATTTTTATCTATCTCCTCTTACCTCAACTTCCCTCTCCTGCTGGCCTGCTTCCTCTTCTCAGATAACCCCCAACACCTTCCATGTCCTTTAAAAAAATTAGATTCAACCTAAGAGAGAAAATATTAGATTTGTCTTTCTTTATAGAAAGTATAGACAAGAAGTTCATCCTGGATGACCAAAGTTACAAAGACAGTAGCTACCCTGCATGATTTCACAAAAGGAAGCTACACAAGTAGCTGTCTAGTTTCCCCTGTCTTCAGTTCTACACAGACATCTACACTAATTTTATGTAGGAAAAAAGAGCCTTTCATTGGACAGTTGATTTTACCAAATCCACCCCATACTCTCACTCCACTTCTTAAATCCAGGTCCACTAGATGAAGAAGTACACGATTCAAAGGTGGAGAATGGAATGTGGTTATCATTTCTGCAGAACTTCCAAGAGGGTCTTTGTCTCTTTGCTCATTCTGGAAGTTTCAACCATTTTCAAAGCAGAAAGAGAAGCTAGGGTGCAGAGCATTTGAGGCCAACAGCAGCAAGCTGTGTGGTTTGGCATCCCAACTGTATAGTCCTGAAATCTCTGCAGTGAGGTAATGGTTAAAGCTTTTAGCGAGGAAGCCCTGGCTGAGCTCTGTCTTTCAACTCTGTATCCCACAGCACAGGAGTTGGTTGGTTCAAAGTGAGGCATCAGATATGAGTCCACCTAAAAGGCTAATCCATCACCTCCAGCTGATGTTGCTAAGCAGGGTAGATGGGAAGTGTGCGGGATTCCACCAGCCCAGGCACTTTGTGCTCTGCACGGCATACATCCCTCTCCAGGACTCCCTACGACCTTTTTGTCAAATGCTTCTGTAAAGCTATGTATCAAGGGCATGATACAGAGTGCTGGCACTTGAATAGTAACTGTTAGTAGATAGGCACAGGGTGTGCTCATCAGCATGGGTGCAAACTCCTCCCTGGCAGTCAGAATGCTCACTTCCATCTTGCTTTTCTGAGTGAGAAAGGAAGGTGAGATAGATCATCACCCAAGAGGAGCAGGGCTTTCTCTCTCTCTCTCTCTCTCTCTCTCTCTCTCTCTCTCTCTCTCTCTGTGATGAAAATTCTTTTGTTAAGCAAATATGCATGCCTGACGAAAAAGAGACAACCGCAGGACGTTTCTAGGCTCCCCGTGTAATGGAGAATGTTACAGTGATGTATTATTAATGAATTATAAGATCTAAACTTCTCCAGACCTGTCAGTCTTTATGAAAATAATATCCTTGGCAAATGCCTGCAATTGCAGCCTGTGGAAGTTGGAGGAGGAGGAGGAGGGAGGACTGATAAATTCCAGGCCAGCTTACCCTGCCTAGTAAGATCCTGTCACCAAACAAACACATAAAGAAAGATAGGACGGAGTGTCAATTGTCAGAAATTAGAAATCAGCTCAGCAATAGAACTGTTCTACCATATACAAGGCCTGCATTTCCACTCCTAAGATATAGAGACCACCACCTAATTAAAGAAAAGTAATGTTGGAGAGTAGAAGTCAGCTCTAGAAGGCTCCTCCTTCCGTCTGTAGTTACAGGTGTGGCTCAGTCGAACGTGTATTCCCTTTGTAATTTAAAGACTCCCGTGCCTCCCACGTGGGCACAGACTGTTTTTCTTGTACTTCCAAACTCAGTATGGTAGCAGAACTGCTGACAGGAGGCCTCTGCAGATGTTTATAGTGGCCACAGCTGCCCACATTAATTAGTGGCTCAGGTGAGCTCCACAGATGGGACACACTATGCTTGGCTCCTATAGCAGTAGGGGCCAATTAATTTCAAGAGCATCAGAGATTCCTGACCCCTTCACTGAAAGGAAATCAAGTGAGCCTCTCGGCCACAGAGCATGGAGCAGCTTTGTACCTGGGCCCCAAACCAGAGATGCTTTTATCCATATAATGGGAGCCCTTAGAAAAAGTACTCTTAAGTTCTGAAGTCACCCCTCATGTGGAAGACCTTGGTCCCTGCCCATGAGAGAGGTCTCAATGCTGCTACGTTATATAAAAATGCTGGACTATTTAGCTCTCCTTTCTATCTTGCCACAATCCATTTCCTTGCATTTTCCTTCAGCAAGGAACAGGCTAAACCCAGAAAAGTTCTGTAAAGAGAGAACATTCTGTAGTGTACACCTGTAGGCACAGTGTCCTGCTTCAGATCCAAGAAGATCACAGGATTAGCTAAACCCCCTTTGAACAATTCATGATACTACAAGGTACCATGTTTCAGAAGGAATGACCTCCCAAAGAAACATTCAAAGCAGGACTCTGCATCAACTTCAAGCAGGATTCTTTCTTTCTCAATAGTATTTCTAAAGTAACATTATTGCCAGTAGTGATGAAAACATCCTTTCAATGATACTGTTTTTACTGAAGAGATGAAAAAATGACTTTCATCAGACAGGGAACCAATGACAGATCAAAGTCATTTGTTCCTCTAACATCCAGGCACCTGGATTACAACCAGTTTTGAAAATACTTGGTATGTGTGGTATTAGGGATGAGACCCAGGGTCTTATGTATGGTACACAAGCCTTCTATTCACGGAACTATGTCCACAGCTTTAAAATCCAATATTTAAATGGTCGAGAATTATATATTTTTTAAGTAAAAGAGATCTCTTATACAAAGGCACATTTCTCTCCACTGAAGTAACCACAGTGAATCAGGACTGCCTTATGAGATTTTCAGATCGCAGACACTTTGCCACAAGAAGCAAACAATTATGTTTCATATGCCTTGTTACCAATCATATTAGATATGTAATTTTGAATTTTACTTCAACATAATACTTGATGCTTCCTTCTGATATAAAACATTTTTATATGCTGTAAAGGGAGAAAAAGTAGTTTTGAATTGATTCTAACCTCTAAGATGTGTCCTACCAAGGTTTCTGTGTTTGAATCAAGAGGCAAAAAAGAAAAGAAAAGATAGAAGTTAAAGTTTTGTTCTTTAATGCTCTTTTACAATGTTGGATCCAGATGAGGGTCACAAGCAGCAGGGAGTTCTGTAGTATTGCTTTTGCAGACAGGAGTGTGTAACTTAGCTACAATCACAGGGATCCTTTCAAAGGGATACGTGCAGGATCTTTGATTATCAGGTTCAAAGTTTATATGTTAATAAAGTCAAACATCATGTGCTCTAGGCCATACAAATTCTAAGGGTATTCAATAGTAATTTTTCTGAGAATATAATTAAAAACACAATTTCGTGACAAATGCATCAGTGATGCTGTTTTTCTAAAAGCCTGATTCCTAATGCAGCATCATCAAGGACAATAAGCCTATCATTCAAAAGAATTCTACAGTTTACAGAAATTTTCAAGATTCATTTGAGCCACTTGGGAATTATTTAAAACTCAGGAAGAAACATACATCACAAACAATTGCTTCAATGCTCTGTCATAGTTCTCCTTCACAATGGAGGAACTACAGATTGACTCCATCTCTGCTATGAGTGAGCTAAAGTAACATACACACACACACACACACACACACACACACACACACACACACCACACCACACCACACAAACATTTACACATACACACAAACCACACCATAGAGACATACAAGCACACACACACTACATACATGCTTTTATACATAATCTATTTATCAGTGTTTAGGTATACATTATATATGTATATGTATATATATGTACATACATACATTGTATAAAATTTGGATACTTATATGTAAAATAATAGAAGCCATGCTAATGTCAAAACTATATTATGGACTCTGTATTTTCCCATAAATATACAATTTATATCAGACACTGGTACAATGTGAAATATAGTTTCTACCTTTTACATTTCAATGAAAAAAGTAACTTTTTAAATGTAGCTTGTTTTATATTATAGGCCTATTTTGTTTCTTTTTTGTTGCTGTTTTCATGTTACTTTACAAATGATGAAAATCTAAAAAGTTAATTGTATTTTTTTTTGTAAATCATATTACCTGTTTTGAAATGGAGAGGAATGCATTTAGCAATAAAAAGAATACTTCTCTGAACAAAACTTGTGTTTTACACAGTGAATTTGTTGGGATAGGAGCATATGTAATAGAAATTCATTATCATTTATTACTCAATTAAATAATTTTTTAATTAATTTTCCTTTGTTTCTTCTGCTGTTTAAGAAAAGCAAATATCGAAAGCTTAAAAAATGGTCAACTTCCCATCTCTTCTCTTCCTGGGAATAAAAAGTTTTGGTTTTTTTGTTTTTGTTTTTTGTTTTGTTTTTGGTTTTTGTTTTCCCTCTTTCAAGACATCAGAGCAGAGTGTGTCAGGGGAGAGGGTGGCTGGCTCAGCTGAGGAAGGATGGCAGGAGGCAGATTTTTGGCAGAACTGAATGTGTTAATCTGCAGTGAAATTAGCGATTTAAAAAAGTATTTCTCAGCTGCACATCTGAAAAAAAATTATGGGTCTAATTTTCCTTTGGAAATTTAAAATGTTACAAACTCGTAAAGATATAATTATCTGAGTTTTTCCACCCCACACTCGCCATGCACACAAAAAGGAGTGGGAATTATGTATGGATGTAAATGGGGTGACTACTGCAAAGAATTTAGAAACATTTCAATAAACATACTTGCAAATATTTTCGGTATTTTAAAAAAGTAGGACACATATGTTAAAGCTGAGTGAAGAGGGTCTAAAAGGGAATCTCCAAGCGCGCAGTTTGCTTCTATATTTGTGTGAACCATTTGGTTAAGTATTTTGCAAAATATCTACACTTTATTTTCCAGTCCTTCTGGGATTTTCAAAATACTGTATATCCTACAATAGACTTTTCAACATATGTGTAAGCTGTGGTGTGAAAATAATCGTGGAAATAATTCTAGATCTATATAATCCCACAACCTACTTGCCTTGAATTGGCTGCGTGTGTTTTTCATGTAAGTATGCACAGAAAATATTCAAGTGTTTCACACAAAACTCATTTAGATCTGAAAGCATCTCTGGGATTGGCAAAGCTTTGCCAACCCTGAAGAAATTAGACAACATTTAATAACATCAAACAGGAGAGCTTCCACTTGAACGGATTCTTCTCAAAATTTCTTTTGAATATAGAGATGTTTAGTTCAAGTGTTCATTCTTTCATATATTTGTAAGTAAGAAATGTTAAACACATTTAAGTTTTCTAAAAATTAGTTACGTAATGCTTTTCCTAAGTGGTAAGTCTTTGTGTTTCCATACTCTGATAGGAAGGAGTTTTCTGCCACTCTAGGGTCCCTCTACACCTCTCTCCTCAGAAGTTGTTAGAAGGAATTTTAAAATAGCCAAGGCTTTTCTTTAACCTTTTCTTTCCTAATTCTCCTCCTCCAGCTTTTCTTTACCCATTTAAGATGTTATAAAAATTAGCAAAGAAAAAGCTAGCACTCAGCAGAACTATACACATTCGGGTGCTAAATAAATACTTTTGATGGTGATGAATGCTGGCAAGCCTCCATGGAAGAAAGACCTTACACAAAAGATGTTATAATTATTATGTTTAAATGATTATGCTATAATTATTATGTTAAAAATCTCCCATGCTTTCAGAGCTCAGCAGTGGCAGGGCTGTGACATCCCCATTAAGCCTTATCTATTGCTAAGGCACTTGCCACCTTCACAGGCAAACCATGTGAAGACAGTGCTGTGGCCAAGCTAGAGCAATCCTGAGCAATGGGGGGGGGGGGGGCATCGGGATGGCAGGCTGTGTTTTCTCTCCTTCCCTTTTCCAGAGGCAGCCTGACACCAAAAGAATTACATCTTCAAATTTTGCTGCAGGCAAGTCTTGGTTCTTTTACTTAACAGCCTGCTGGAGAGGTGACAGGAAGTTCGCAGGGATTTACCCACCTCTATGGAGTAACAAACAAATATGTTTTTGTAGGGGAGATGATAACAGCTGGACAAATATTAAGTATTTTATCAGAAGATGGAATTTTCCTAAAAATGATCCTTCGATTCTAAACCAATTCTTGGGTTTCCATGGGTTTAGAGATACACACATCATACACACATTTTACAGATTTGTCGGGGGACTTTTATTCTAAGTTAAGATAGCAGCACCTCACGTCTCCAGAGTTTGTCAATCCTGGGATAATCAGAAAAGATAAAATTTCCTATTCAACAGCTCTCTTAACTTTGTCTGGTTTCTCTAATACAGATAAAATGTAGAGATGTTTAATTCAAGCGTTAATTTTACATGCACTAACAGGAAATGTTCCAAAACTTAATTATTTAATGGCCAGGAATAATGCTGTGCCCCTTCCTCAGGAGAGTGATAGTGGAGAATTAGAAAAAAAGGATCCAAAGCTTGCCTTGCATATATAGTAAGACTATATCTCAAAAATACGAAACAGAAGTATCAAAAAAGCATTGACAAAGCGTTGACCGGGTACCTTTGGCAGTGTGTATGTGTTGCAACAGTCGTCTGAGTCTCCTGGAGTCCTGCAATGGCTGAGTCGAGGCAGGTTTTAGATTCAGGAGGCACACGCAAACTTGGAAATGAGAGCTGCTGGCCGTTTGCTGATACCCCGGATTCCTAAAATGCGTCTTGAGGAGAAAACATATTCACTGAGGGTGCATCTAGTGGCATTTGCTTGCTATACATGAACTAACTAACCACTTCATATTTTATTAATGACAATACAGTTTAATAAAGTACACCAGGCAAGACTTTTGAGCCACGAGTATCTGCTACTTGTGCTTCTGATCAATCGCATAGATTAAGCGCCGTAGGGTCCACACTTGTGCATTAGACACTGATTCAAATACAACTCTCGGACAGAACTTTGGTCAGAATCACAGAGAATGCTCATCCCTCAGGACGAGCAGAGATTAGGCAACACTCATTGCTACTACATACTAAGTGTGAGGTTTGCAAAATGCTTTCCTACAGATCCGGGAGTAGGATATGGTGAGGCAGCCTCCCATCACCTGTTGAAGGGCCTTAACTCAGATCATTCTGTATGGGGAAAAGGCATAAGAGCAAAACAGGCAAGTTCGCAACCAAAGTTAGAGGCCTGGGGATTAATTGAAACCCTTGAGTGGTGCATGGTATGTGACTGCCTATTTAGAGCCAACGGATAGGTTTCCGTGAAGTTAAGGAAGCGAAAAATCCCATACGAAGCTAGTGAGATGTTAAATTCTAATTAGAAGTGTTAATTAAAAAAAATTCCAATTTCATCAGCGAGAGTGCTTTTGTTGTTGTGATTCTCTTTGCTACAGTGAATTCTAAGTATCCTGACTCACTTTCTTCTGAAGTTACTCGACGCATCTGTAGGGTAGAGGGAAGCTGGGTCTGGCCACGGCTGCCTGGCACTTCAGACTGCTGCTCTTCCCATTGCCACCGCAGGCGGAAGCAGGTGGGCAGTTTCACGGAAGATTTGTGCTCTGGGCATGGGAATTCATTGTAGCTCCAAGTGTGGAAAGGGTCTGGAACAAAAGGCTTCTGTAAAGTTCTTCACACTGTCCTGGGCTATTTCTTTCAGCTTCTCAGACCTGGACAAAGTACGCAGTGAAGTTCTGCACTAGGTCCTTTTGAGTTGTGAATTAAATTAAACATAACATGATAAGATCTCTAACCGAGACACATTGAACCACCAATTCACAATGAGGACGAAGCCCTGTGAATGAGAATACAAAATGTTAGTTTAACTGAAGCTAGCATAAAATAAATATTACTTTAAATCCAAACTCAGTAGATTTCCAAAGAACATATAAGTGTATATTTGTATTTTATTTCCTACTAGAATAAAAAAAATGTACATATTACTTCATGAAGTCTTAAGCATTTTATCATATGTTTGATAATTAGATAATCCTAAAATTTACAATTTTATAGAATGAATGGTTTAACATAAAAACATTTCTCAAAAACTTTAGGATAAGAGGCCTTATTTATCAAAATGCAGAGTATGAACTTTATATCAAAATTATATTAATTTTCTGAATTATTTAAATTCAGAATGCTTTGTATTTAAGTATTGACTGTAATTCATTTAGCATCGTATTAGTGTTCTCTCATTCTATAAAGTAATGGATTTCAGCCGGGCAGTGGTGGCGCACGCCTTTAATCCCAGCACTTGGGAGGCAGAGGCAGGCAGATTTCTAAGTTCCAGGACAGCCAGGACTACACAGAGAAACACGGTCTCGAACCTCCCTCCACCCCCCACAAAAAAAGTAATGAATTTCGTGACTTTTTGCGAAGTGCATCAAGCACTTTGTATTAACTAGATCCAGTCTTGTTCCCAAATCTCCATAGCAACCAGGTAATTCCTTTCTATTTCCTCATAGTATCCTTTCCCTCTTCCTCTCTTCATGTCATAGATATTGTATGTAGCCAAGTGTCCACCTGTGAGATAAAATATGCAATATTTCTGTCTGGCTTATCTTGCAGATATGATGATCTGCCTTTCTAATATAAAACTCCACTGTGGTTAATTGACAGCTAGGTTGGTTGTATAGCTTAGCTGCCGTGAACAGTGCAGCAGACCTGGGTAAGCTGGGGCCTCTCTGTTCTGCTGATTTACGTCCCATTGAGTATATAAGAGTGATGAAGTTGGACCACGTATTACTTTTACTTTCTAGATTTTTGGAAGAATCTTTATATTGAGGATTTTCTACTTTGCCTACCCCTACATTGTATAGAGGTTCTTTCATCAATAGCTCCATTTTTTATTGCTTTTTAAATTTATTTACATTTCAAATGTTGTCTCCCTTCCCTTTTTCCCCTCCATAACCCCCTCATCTCATCCTTCCTCACCTTTGCTCTATGAAGGTACTTTCCCACTCACATACCTATTTCCACCTCACTGCTCTAGCATCCCCTTATGCTGGGGTATCGAGGCTCCACAAGACCAAGGGCCTCCCTTCCCATTGCTGCCAGATAAGGCAATTCTCTGCTGCATATGTAGCTGGAGCCATGCACCTAACCAATACAGGTCTCCATCTGTATGGAGATGCTCACAGTCAACCATCAGACTGAGCACGGGGACTTCAATGGAAGAGTTAGGGGAAGGAGTGAGGGAGCTGAAGGGGATTGCAACCTCATATGAAGAGCAACAATATCAACTAGATGGATTGCCTAGAGCTCCCAGGGACTAAACCACTAATTAAAGAGCTTCATTTTATAATGATAGCAATTGTGGAGTGGATGAGATATCACCCCCGTACATTACATTTTCTAGATTGACAAGGATATTGAACATGTTGCATTTTTTCCAAGCCTACTAGACATCTGCACGGTGTGTTTTGTAAAATGACTATTCTTTATTGGATTATTCACTACTGAATTATTTGTGAGAGTTTTTGTGTTTAATTTTTGAGTTTTCCATGTATCTCACGTATACACCCCTGTTGGACCCATAGCTGGATCTTTTTCTCCTAGCCTTCACACTGTTGGTTCCCTATATTAACTGTGTCCGTTGCTTAGAAGTATTTGTATTTTGTGAAACCCCATTCATCAGATCCTAAAATTACTTCTTCATCTGTAGACATCCCTTCTAGAAGGTTTTCATCTACATCTACATTTTCAGGAATATTTTATGTTTCTTCTATAAGTTTTGAGGTTTCCAATCTTATACCAAGGTCTTTGATTCATCTTGAATTTACTTTTATGTACTTCGAGTGATAGGACTCTAGATACATTGTTTAACATGTTTTCTCCACACCTACTCTTCTTTTTCCACAAGATAGATTTTTATACTTATGTGAAAACTTAGGTGGTTGTGGCTGTGTAGACTCATTTCATGGATATATACGTGAGCTTCTGAGTCACTCTCATGCTTTGTTTACTGCATACTCCGATGTAGTTTAAAATCTGGTATGTGATATCCACAGATTTGTTGGTAACCAGGACTATTGGCTATTCATGAGTTTTGTGTCTCCATGTAAAACTTAAGATATCCTTTTGTCTTCTGTAGTCATAGGGATCTGGGTTAAATTTTATAGATTACTTTCAGTAATGCAAATATTTTCAAATCATTAATGTGGCTAATTCATGATCTGAGAAGTTGTTATTATTTTGTTGTGTTCTTGTCAATTTCTTTCCTTTTTTAACACTGTCAGTGTAATCACATTTCTTCGCTTACATCTATTTCTAGGTTATTCTAGTGCTCATTGTGAATAGAGTAGCTTTCCTGATTTTTTTCATTGATATGTTCATTATTGATATATAGAAAAGGTCCAATTTTTTGTATGTTGTTTTTGGATCTTGCTACTTTCGTGAAAGTGTGAATAAGATTTAAATATCTCCTGGTAAGGTTTCAAGATTCATTAAGTAAAGGACTCTATCTGCAAATGATAATTTGAATTTTCACCTATTTATAACATGTTATTTCTTTCTCTCACCTTATTGCTCGGGCCAAGATTTCAAGATCTATATTATCTTAGAACTGAGAATATGTATAACTGGCCATGTTCCTAATTTTAAAGAAAACACTTTCAGGTTTCCTCCATTTCCTACAAAACTGTCAATAAGTATGCTGGATATGGACCTTATTATTTTGATTTATGATCATTATCTTCCTAGTTTTATAAGCACATTTGTCATGAAGATTCATCAAAGGTTTTTTCTGCCTATTGATCTGATTATGTGATTTATGTTTGGGTCACGAGGTTTGCTTTTATACTTTTGGGCTTTGGTTCGGTATTTCTGTGTCTATGAGGACTCTTTAGTCCATGTTCACTGGGGCTCTATAGTAGTATGCACTGTTGTTCCAATTGCTGTGTCCCAACAGGTAGTTTTCATCTCTTTCTAGATTATGGAAAGTATTATAGAATTTGGCAGTGAGTATGTCCAGCTTATTACAAATGTAGTAACCTTATTTGTGTCCGTATAATATAAGCCTTCTAGATCCTTCTACTTCAAATTTTTGATATGCAGAACTTTACTTACTTTACACAGGATATTAAATTTATTATAATATAGATCTTTTAACTATTCTGCATTGAAACATTAAATTCCATTAGTATATGTATTTTGTCACTATTTTTATTGATTTGAGCCTTTGGTCTCTTTTTAAAGTTTATTTTAATTAAGTGTGTGTGTGTGTATGTGTGTGTGTGTGTGTCTGTGTGTCTGTGTGTGTCTGTGTGTATAGTATGTGTGTGTGTGTGTGTGTGTGTGTGTGTGATGCATGCAAGTTTGTGTGAGTAAATGTGTGTGTTTGTATGTATAACTAAGAGCACATGAGTGAGTGTAGATGCTGCAGAGGCCAGAAGATATGTTGGATGCCTTTGAGTTGAGGTACTGGCACTTCTAAGCCAATTGACATTGGTCCTGGAGACTGAAGGCAGATTTCCCAGGGAATGTCCTATCTTAACCACTGAACCATCTTTCCTGTCTCATTCTCTTTTTTTGTATTTAGCATGACTAAAGATTGTGAATTCTGAGGAGTATTTTATTGGGTTGATTCTGTGCGTATTTTCTCTTAGTCTTCATTGCATTAATTTTTGCTTTAATTTTAACCTCTTGTATGTCAATTACCTAATTCCCTTTGCTTTTATTTCTAAGACTTTGAGATATATTTTTAAGGTATTTGTGAATTATTCTATATGTGTATGTGTGTGTGTTTGTGTGTGTGTAGATGTTAGATAGATGATAAATAGTAGATAGATATATACTCATATGTGAGAATTGCTTTATTGCACCCAAACTTTCTGATAATTTGTAGTTTCATTCTAATTTGATTGTATTATTTTTCCATATACTTCTATCCTGGCTTTTTCAATAACACAATGGACATTTAATTTTCATATAATTATTTGGTAGTTTTAAAGATAGAATCTCACTAGCCCTGGCTGGTATGAAGCTCAAAGGCTGGTAGTCACCACACATAGATTCATGAGGTACAGGGATTAAAGGCATGTACCACCATACCCAGCACTACACAGGATATTTATAACTATATTGTTTAATGTCCACATATTTGCATAGTTTCTATAGTCTATTCTGTTATTGACATCTACTTTTGTTTCATTATGATCTGATAAGGTACTGGAAATTATATCAAATCTTGTATACTTACAAACACTTGACTTATAACGCAAACCACTCTGTTTTTACAGAGTTACAAGGACTGCTAGTATTCAAGGAGTATATTGTGTAGGTAGGACTAGAGAGATAGCTCATCAGTTAATAACACTCACTGCTCTTCCAGAGGACTCAGTTGGATTCTCAGATCTCACATGGTACCTCACAACTATATGCAACTCCAATTCCAGGAGATTTGATGCCTTCCATGGTCATCAGGAATCCATGTGGTTCATATACATATATGCAGACAAAGCACCTATACACATAAGGTAATCATACAATTCTTAAAAAGATGTTATGCAGTTATTTATTAGGTTCATTTTGTATATGATACAATTTATTTCCGGTTTTCTTCTATTGACCTTTGGGGTTCTAGATGATTAATATGTTGATAAAATCAAAGTGTTGAAATAACTCACTATTATTGTATCTGGATGTATCTGTCCCATTATGTCCACTAGTGTTTCATCACATTGGTTGTACAACATTTGGTGTGTGTGTGTGTGTGTGTGTGTGTGTGTGTGTAAAATAAGACACAGATTTTCTTTGTTTATACTCTTCATACTGCCTTACATGTCCCCATGTGTGTCACAAACCTTTGAAGCTATACTCTGATTCTTCTTGCTACCTCCTATATGCTCAGAGTCATTAATTACAACTGGCCCTCTTAACCCTTATGTCCATCCCAAACTAAAGATGGCAGGATGTGTTTCCAGCTGTACAATCTGCATAGAGAGTAGAAAGTAGCCCTCCAGCCGACATTAGAATAACAGTGACAGCTAAACACCCACAGAAGATTCTATTAATGAGAAGAAACCAATTTATGTTTCAAAATTCAGAACTCAATTATTGGAAGCATCACATGAGGTTCTGGGGGCTGCCTGAAAAGGCAGTAAGGAAGCAGCCTGACACTAGAAGGCATTCCCCATGTAGTCAGGCAAGCAACTTCCCAGGAGATGAAAGGTTGTCCTGTGGAGAAATCCATTTTAAGGACATCTGGATGTCAGCAGCATGGAGGACAGAAGAGGATGGAGCATGGAGGACTGGAAAAGTAGATGATGTGGACATGCATGTGTGTATTTCAGATTGGTCTTCCTCAATTCAGTGGTAGATGCCCTGATGTGTTGTTCTCCAAGAAAGAGACTAAAGAACTCTGATGGTCTCCAAGAGAAAGCTCTGCAGCCATTATACCTTGTATTGTCCTGCAAACAGCAAATAACTCATCCACTTGCCTTTCTGAAAATACTGTTGGAGTAGTCCCTTCGGTCACAACTACAATCTTTGGTTTCTAAGCATGACCAAATAGCCAAATAACTCAAGATAACACCCAAGGTGACAAGGTAAGAGAGAAGGGGACACACACAGAAAGAGGAGAACAAAAAACATTGAGAGAAAATGTTCTGAGTACAAGAGAATACTAAATATCTTCCATGTGAATGGTAATATTTACTGTACTATTATTCTACGAGTAACAGGATACTACATTCATGGAATATGAACTGGACAGGACAGGGATTTGTTTGGAAGGAGCTCCAATTTTGACAGTATGTTTGCTTCTAGATTGAATTCCCTGCTGATGATCAGCAGCACACAAAAATGAGTGTTTTATTTATTATAAAGTTTAAGAACATAAAACACAAGAATCAAAAACCCTTAAAAGTTCCAAAGTGAATACAAATATTTTATAGAGGTCAAGAAATTATGGCAATACAAAACATATAAAGTCAACTTGAGTAGAAAAGAGAACCCAGCTCTGTGGTTGACTGCTTGATTTCCTTAACAAAGGCACTAGATTTGTTGCTCAGCAACACCCACACCCCTCCCCCCCCACACACACACACACACGTAAATCGTTTTCCAAATTTTGGGGAAAATGCATTTTCACCTTTTTGTTTTATTTCTACACTGAACTGCTATGTCATTGTTGGAGTAAGAATGAATCCACAGGTGATTATATAATTTAAAAATATTATAGATCACTGTGGACAACTTTTTGACAAACAATGAGATACTTTTCTCCAAGAAAAATTTACAAAGAGAAAATATGATATTCATCTGTCATAGAAGAAAGAAGAAACTGTTATTCGGAATATAAACATAATGAAGTTGCCATAGCTGGTAGCATGCCAAGTGAATTTCCAGGCCTACTCAGAAGAAGAAAATGAAAGTGTCTAAGAGTTATCTGGAAAATTAAAAACAAAAAAAGTAAAGATGAGCAGATAGGAGGGAATTGTTACACTGTCAAATAATGAAAGGAATTTTGCAAAGTTGACAAAATTGTTTAGTTTGATGACCCATAAAACGAAAGATAAACAAGTAAAAAATTATATACCTAATTATAGTAAAGGCAAAACAAATATTTGCAAATAATAGGGAAAAAAGGAAATACAGAGTGTGTTTGGCACTGGGTTCAACAATGAAAGAATACATCCTATCAAGGAGAAAGCAATCTGTTCAAAGCAAAGGCATTCATCACACACTGGGGACTACACATAGTTGGGCAGGGTTAGGGCAAGTCTTTATCATTTTACATAATATTTTACCTCTACATCAGACACACCATCCCCAAACCATATTATCACCTTCATACAAATACAGCATGAATCTGAAAGCAGGCAGACGTGAAATATTCCCTGCTGGTAGCTACATATACCCTGCATGAGATTCATTTACAAAGCCAATCCTTACCTTAGCACAGGCTGAGGAATCAGTTATCAGAGAATAGAGCAGGCACACTTGGCGGTCTAGAGCAGAAGCTAGCTACCTAGAGTCACCTCTGTGCGGCCTCGGATTTATGCTAAGGTAGTACCACGGGGTAGATTTCTAACCTTTTTTGCTGAAGCCTCCTGGAATGATGTCCTCAAAAATGATTTGTAGGTCATTTGTATTTTCTCTCCATAGTGGGAGTGAATTTCTGCTTGAAGCAGTGGTTTAAAGCTTGTGGGTCATGACCCATTTGGCATTGCATATCAGATATCCTGCACATCAGATATTTACATTCTGACTCATAATGGTAGCACAATTTGTGATGTAGTAATGAGAAATTTTTATGGTTAGGAGTCACCACAACATGAGGAACTCTAGTAAAGGATCACAGCTTTAAGAAGGTTGAGAACCACTGACTAAAGGTTTTTCCCTTATATTTATTCTTTCTGAAGTCCATATAACGTGTTCGGGCCCAGTGACAGGGGAATCTTGAAATACTACTGTGGTTGGCATTTCACTGTCTGGCATTTAATTCTATGCAAACTCACTCCACTTAAATGACTTCAGAATGGACCCTGTACTCCCTCTAAGATTCACAATAATTATTTAATAGTGTTCACTAGATATTGTCCTGTATGTGTTCTCATAATCTTGTTGTTGTTATTGTTTGTTTGTTTGTTTGTTTTTTCTGCTTTATACCCGGGTGTTCAAGATAGGGTTAAGTTTGACCACAAATGCAAACTGTGTTTAGAAATATAAAGCTAGGTTTGGTGAGGCACACCTGCATCCTCTGCACTTGCGAGGGCTGAAGCAGGAACATGAAGAGTTACAGAAC
>JADRCD010226760.1:0-17932 GCA_019843815.1 Montemys delectorum
TGACCGTGGCAGCATCAAGGTTGGATAGAACTGTCTCGAGCCTAGCCTAAGGTAACTATAAATACAGTGTCCTTTGATGCTTACTGAGTATCCTTAGAGACTCCTTCTAAGGAAATCTGCTTAAGTTCAGGTGTGTTTTCGAACTTTGTCTTCCCTCCCTCCACCAGTAAACTGGTGCGTGATGGAATCTCCAGAAAACGCATGCTCTGTTGTTGAGTTCCTTCAGACATCTCGCATCTCCCCTTTTGTTGCTCCACTCTAAAAGAGGTGCCATTTCACAAGCTGCACAAATTGTTTGAATTAATGCAAGTGTGAATTCTTACCGTTTGAAGGGGCGATTAGCATATCAAAGGTTTCTTAGCTTCAGCTCAATTGAGAAAACTGCAGCCTGTCTTCCTTTTGCTTCCAAGCCGAGGCCCAAAGGGCAATGGGAATTGTAAAGGGTGCAAGCTGAAGGAGGAACCAGGCTGTGCCGCCGAACTTTGACTGTTCTGTAATTATGTGAACCAAAAAACATTGTCTGTTGCTCTGGAGCCCTTGCAGATGGCAAGACAATTAATTTCTATTGATAAATGGTTTGTTCCTAGGAAACCGGTGACCTTTTGTTTTAGGATAGTCTCTGTTGCCTGTCTTTTGGGGTGCCCTTCGTGAAACACTGAGAAAGCATTACTGTGTAACTTAACGTTTTTCTCTAAAAACTAACACACTTTGCTCTATTATTATAATTAGAAGGGCGTCCAATTAGCCCATACAACAATAGCTATTCTGTGACAAGACACTCATTGCTACACATCGGAAACTTTATATATATATATATATATATTTGCTAAATTAATAGGGAAGAAAAAGGAAGTAGATCTTGTTGAAAATTAAAAGCTCATGTGAGCTTTAGTAACAGAACTTCTGAAACGAGTATCAGCTTGGAAAACATTTCTAAGTGACAAGCTCAAGTTTTATGACTTGTTTTAAATAGGGGTAATTCTATTTAGATACAGTTTTGTTTTAATTTTTAAAAGTTGGTCAAACACTAGACACTTTTGTTTAGCATAAAGTTGTTTTTCAATAAGAACCCCTAGTTTGTTTGATATTTGTTTCCCCCCATCTGTAGAGCACTATGTGGTCTGAATTTCCTTTAGCAGCTCAGAACTTGAATGAAGAAAGAAATAAGAAACTAGTCTGTGGGGCCTTTGTGGAGGGCAGAGAGGTCAAGAGAGAACTCTTTCCTTCTGGGGAAAACTACTTGTACTTATTTCACATTAGGTTTTCAAAACTGATTTTTAAAGACAAACAGAATGGTTGAAAATTGTAAGCTCCCCCACCCCCAATGTCTAGCTTGCCAATGATGTTGGTTTTTGACCAGGGCTTGACACGCTTGTCTTGGAGGGAGGGTTATTTACTGATACTTAGGAGTCCTAGCTCCTAAGTGTGGAAATCCGTTCTCCTGGACCAGTTTAAAAGAGGAAAACCCACCACCATTAATTGCCTAAGTACTCCAGTCTTTTGTTTAATGGGGTGTCAATTGTTTTCAGACCAAGAGGAGTTTTTTAGTGCCTTTCCAATGGAGAGCTTCACCCAGTGATCATTGTGTGATAGCTTTTTTTATCTGCTTTGTTCACTAGCCAGAGAAGTACTGTAGTATTGGGGGGCTGACATCAGTTGTGATTGTGAGTCCTGAACCCCAGTTTCGGCTAACCTCTCTGCTTTACTGCAAAGTATTATGAAGAAAACACACCATCCCCGAGAGCTATTAGTGATCTTGGATTTGACAAATCTCTAAAGGTGTAAAATGCAGTAAAAATAAGGTTTCTCCGCTTTTGCATGATAAAATTGGGCCACTTAAAGAAAAACTAATGTGCCGTCCTCGCAGCGCTTCAGCTGACGTTTTCAATCACTAGGTTAGTATGGGTTGGCATCAGAAAACGAATTTAGAAATGCAGAGAGCCCAGAGGGCAGGTAGTTAGGGAAGTCGGGATATTGAATCATGTGGGCTAGACCAAACCAATTACTTCAAGTTTTGACATGAGAATTTCCAATAAATAACTTTTGTTTTCCAGGCTTTCGCCCTGCTTTATTAGTGGAGTAACATCAAAATATCCAGCAGAACTTCCGAATGTCGTAAAAGCGACTGTGAATACCTAGGTCTCCCTGCAGCACCGAGAGTCCTAACTTAAGAAGGACACTTGGAGATTTTACTGCTGTGGTCCGTCCCCACTGTCAGCGGAAGCCCCAGGCTGCTGGGTGTTTCTCAGAACATGCAGGGGGATGGATGCTTCAAAACCAAGACCTGCTTAGGGTTAGGACTCTGATCACTCCTGGTGCTTAAATTTCTTAACAAATTTAAGGTCATAATTTACCATCCTTAAGTAACATGGGGCCTGAGAAAGCTGACGGGGATGTGGTGAAGGTCAGAGGAACCATCGACCTGCAGACCCCAGGAATCAAACGTTACCGCTCTGCTTTCTGTAAAAATATTTATTTGACCTAAGTTTTGTGAGGAATTATTTAAACAGTGGTTTATTAACAGATATGGAATGGACTAGAGGCAGCACCCCAGGTTTACAGCAGTGTGTGCTCTTCCTTCACTCACCTGCACCCACCTGTGAAGACTCTGGTTTGATTTTAAATAAAATCTTTGTCACTTACCTATGTGTTGATACTTAGAACCCAGGCTAGGTGGCTTTGGTTAAGAATGAAATAGTTTTGAACGCAGAAGAACTGAGTATCCTGCAAAGTGCTACTTTTAGAAATTTCCCTGTAAGCAGCTTACACTTTGTGATCTTGATTCTTTCTATCTGCTTCTGAGTCTTGAAGGGTCATTTGACACCTGCCTGGTTTTTATCCCGGTAGATTCTTGTAAAACAAAAGCACAATTTTGTAGGTAGTACGAACTAGAAATAAGGTGTGTCTTCATGGAGGAGGCTATTTACAAGCATGCTTATCTAAATTGAAGGTTTTGATGAAGTACTGAAAATAGCAACGTTTGGTTTGTAGCTGAGCCTAAAAAGGACTTGGATTCTCGTAGACACCTCGGTCAGTTCAGTTTTTGTATTTAGTAGCTCACATTGCCTCAACTCTTTTGGAACTATTGTGAGCAGAGATTAAAACATTTCTACTTGAAAGCTAGATGAAAATCGTAGGTTGGTTAGGCTTTCTGTTACATAACACTAGTTCTTCAGGCCTACCCAAATACTCATCTCTGCAAATAATTCTTGATTAAAGGTTGAAAACGCACTTAATCATTAGATTACTGTAATTAGAGTGATCTTATCAGAGAAATAGACTGAGACTATTCTGTGGACTCTTCTGTTGCCTGAGATGCTCACCAAGGCTGGGTGAAGAACTGATTTAAAAAAAAAAATGCTTTAAGAACAGTTTAAGGAAATGGTTTGTTTAATATAAATATAGATGGCTAATTACTGGAATTAGGTACTGTGAATCATGACACATAGTATACTGACCTGAGTGGTCACAAACAAGGAAAAAGTACCCGGGCCTGATGTGTATAAGTTTCCTTAAGCAGGTGTTATATACTAGAGAAATACCTTAATGTAATTTTGATGTAAGTAGTTATTTTTAGGCAAGTCATGGGCCATAAGAATAGAAAGGTGCAATCACCTAAAAATATTTTTTAAAAATATCAATATTTTTAAGTCATTGGTCTGATGGATTAAATGCAGTAATCTGAATATTTCTAAAACAAATTTTAATTCAATAAATTTTGAAAGCTTATTATTTCTCCTCTTCCCTTTCTTCCATAGTAACCCCCCCTTTTTTTTTTATTTGACAAGCAAATATTCCCTGGAAAAAAATCAATTTAAGGGACTGAACTCATAATACCTTCAAATAGAGTGCATTTATTGGAGATGCATTGGAAATGTCTGAAAAGCACAAAGCATATTTAGATACAACTTGTTTAATTACAACAAAAATACATGCCTATGAAGCCACACTGTCTTCAAAGAGGATTTTTATGCATTGTGGTGGTAAGTAAAATCCCATCACACTTGTATAAATTTGTTCAATTACCAGAACAGCTAAAAGAAAAAAAATCAATTTAGGTTGAAAAGCAACAGAAATTAGATTACCTTGGTTAGTAGAAACTTGCCAGTAGTGTCGAAATTGCTTAATAATACCAAAAGCCACACCAGCCATGGGAGAGCGTTGGCTCCTGTTATAATATGCGTGTGTTTGCTTACTGGGTTAATTTTTTTTTTTAATGTATCTTTTTTTCTTTTCTCTTCCTGTTTTTATTTCCAAGGAAGTTGTTACATAGCATGAGAGGAACCGTGTTATCATTTCTTGTAGAGGTTGCTTTCTTAGAACCTTTGATCAGTTCATATTTCAGATCAGTGTCCTGAAATGCCACCCATGATTTTAGGAATCTGAAGACACTTCCTCCGGCACGAAGGACGGCCAGCTAGCAGCCTCGGGAACGGTTTAGGATTTCTTTTTTATCACCAACACTAGAGTTATATGGAATCCTCTATCTTAAAGTCTTAGCACAATAAAGTGGTGCAGATAGCCAAGCACCTGTTTTATGGCCACCTTGATTCATTCTGCCAGGAAGCTTCACCCAGTTGCAGGCATAGTCACAAGGGCTGCTCCAAAGCCACCAGGCTGTTTTTAGGTCATGAAGTCAACTTCCTGGAATTTCTAGGGAAACCAGTTGAAAGGAGGAGGACAAATGTCACTTTAAATAGAGATGTTTAAATCAGATTTCTGCCTGAGGGTGAAATTTAGGTCTGCCTTAGCCCGGATGTAATGTCTCCCTCTGCAGAGCAAGGCATTAATCAGGGCAGGGCATGAAAACATGGGACGAAAACAGGTCCCAGTTGGCTCTGCCATTGATGTTTTCCTTGCCCCCAGTCTGTGAGGAGCATCTCACAAACATTAAAAGACAGACACGGTACCACACATCAGTTTCTGAATTTGGGTACTGCAATTAGTTTCTTTAAAAGAAGCTCACGTGGGGATGGAGTACGATAAAACCTGGACCTCCTTGAAGCCTTTTTAAAAGAGTGGATCTAGTACTTCATTAAAAATTAGAATCGCAGGGTTGAGAAGCAGGCTTGAGAAGCACCCCAATGTCAATGACCAAGTTTTAATTCTATTCTAGAATATATTAAATAACCTTGATTTTTTTTTTAATTGTCCGATAGTAGAAAGAAAGAAATGGAGATAAAAGAGAACATTAATCCTTGGCTGTGAAGGATGGCAGGAGCTGGTCAGATAGTCTCTGCTTAACCTTAAATAGACCATCAAATCAAACCAACAGTAGTGTATCAGAACAAAAGCATATAGAGCCCATGTCCTTTTCTGAAATGCACAATGAAATTTTTAGCACAGTAGTGACAAAAAGATGGGCTAGGACAGTCTAATAAATAGTTAAAAAGGCATGGGTTAGCCATCAAAGCATACCGTTTAACCCCATTCTTTGCCAGCCATATACTCAGAGCAAACAGTTTCTATTCTGATCCTCTTGATACAATGGTATTTCTAGACAGTTTTAGGTTAAGAATTAATGCAAGTTTAAAATCCAAACTGTGTTTGGTTGCTCGATGCATCTCTTTTGAAATGATTTGGCGAGAGTTCAGCTCTGTTCTGCTCTCAAAGGTGTTCTCAGCCTTTAAAGCATAAAGCGTCTACACTGCCCACTGTTGGCCCTCTCCCTGGTAGTGCTCTGCAGGTCTACACCTCTAACTCTACTCAGGCATTGGATGGCAGAATAATCTAACCCCAACTACTGTCAAAATGGCAGTTAGCTGGTGGGGCGGGACTAGGCGACTTGGGTCTTGACTAATGCTTTTTTCTCCTTAGAGGATAGTAACCCAGTTTATTTATAGAGAGTGCAAAGAAGATGTTGTTGTTGTTGTTGTTGTTGTTGTTGTTGTTGTTGTTTTGGAAATAAGCTTCCATTTTAATCTCCCAAACTGTAGAACCACAACTCTAGTTTCCCATAAGATGGCTGAACACAATGTTGTTAAACTCAGTACTTAGTGTTTAGTTTCTGTAGAATACCATGACGTAATCAGTTCCCAGCTTCCGCTTACGTACAGAAGAGCTGTTAAAAATGATTTTTCTGTCTTCGCTTAAAAGCAGCATTTATTTTCTTTTTCTTTTTCCTTTCTCATTCCACACATACCTTCCACGGGGAAATTTTAGTCTTCTGCATTAAAAGCATCTGTCTTTTAGTGCTTGGTGCTGTGGTTATTGATTTGAAATTACTTTTCTTACACATCCTTTTCTCCACTAATTTCCGCCCCCTTCCCTCTGTGCTAGGAACTGAGCCTAGGCCTTCTAGTTGCTACTAAGCAAGGCTCTCCCTATTGTCTCATCCCCAGCTTCTTTCTTGTCCTCCTCATTTTTTGGATTCTTAAAATTGTTTTAGTTCCTAAAGGGCTCAGTTTTCTTGTGACTGTGGGGAGCACCCTTTGGTACTGCTGCATTCTGGTCCTGTGTTCTAGCTGTTGCCAAGGGCTTACTGAAGGCTTCCTGTGGACTGACACAAGGCTCACTGGAGACTGCTAGGCTGTGTATGTTTAAAAAGATGGACACCATACAGAAGTACTTCACTGTATCAACAAATAGAAATTATAGACTCGAGTTAAGGTATCTAGGCTTCTGTTGTCCGAAGAAAATACCTGACTAGTTCTCTGGTTGCTTTAATAGGCGAATAAAGGGGACATTAACACCCTTTGTTTTTTTCTGTTCGGAGTGCTGTGGCAGCTACAGTGTGCACGAAAGGCAGTTTACATATTGTTCTGTCCTCCGTTTTAAAAAGCCTTCTCCTTATTTTATTGTTTCCTGGCTTCGAGGGAGGAATCTAACGAAATAGAACTTTTGTCTCTGTGATGTGTGTAATTAGCATGAAAATTGATCGCTGTTTATATTTTTGTCAGTTTTGAAGTTTGCGGTTAAAACTGGAGCCCTGCACAGGCAAGTGTTTGAACCATACCCACATCCTATAATTTTTATTTGCTCATTAACAATGTTTGTCTGTTTGTTTACTTTTGAAAGCATCACCTGGGTGGGGCATGGTGATACAAGAATGTAATCCCAGGATTTAGGAGGCTGAGGCAGGAGAATTGCCATGAGTTGGAGATCAGTCTGGCTGGCTTCCACAGGGAGTCCTTGTATCAAAAAACCAAGCCAAGCCAAACAAAACAAGAGTTAAAAAGAAAATAGCGTTTATAAGCTTATCCGTGAATGTATGACGAAGCACGTTAGACTTGGCCTCAGTTTCTAGTCAACCTTTGCATATTGGGAGGGGCGGTGTGGGGGATGGAAAGGAGAAACCTGAAAAGTGAAGGCCTCAGACATTGTGTCCGCAGCAGGTTTTGGGTTAACACATTGTTGCCAAGACTTTGAAACTGCTCTGCACCCTTTCCTGTTCTGTGCTGTTGGCAGAGGTGCAGCATCCTCCTTCCATGAACCAGGGGAAGGCCGTTTAGCAATAGAGGTTTTTGGGTAAAAGTAGATTAAAAGGAACAAATCTATAGAAGAGGAAACGGCATTTACAACGTAGAGAGTTCTTTTCTTTTCCTTTCTTTTCTTTTTTTGTTGAATTAATAAAATTTTGAATTTTGGTTTGAAAAATAAATACTCTCTAAGTTTTGGAACTCCAGAGAGAAAGATGAAGATAAATGTGAGGTGCGTTCATTTCACACATTTTTTTTTTCCTTTTTTGTCTTTCCCCTGTCGGTTGAGCTCAGGTGTTCCCCTCCACCCCACTGCCTGCTGTGTTCACATGGTGAATGGGTTGGACACTTCATTTTGGGTGTCTGTCACTTCAGGCTTGGTCAGTATAAGCAAGGTTTTCAGGTTTTGTTTTATCCCCCGTAAATATGAATAGCCTGTGGGTGACTGATAAGTCTAGGCATGCTGCCAAGCCAGGCTCCCTTCTTAACCAGGCCAGGGAATAAGATGATTGTTTGTCAATTACAAATGTTCAGGAACCATCCTCTCCCGCAAATGAGAGAACAGGATAGATAGGTAGTAAGGTAATATTTAGCTATTGCAAATATTTTTGCTAACCCTTGCTATTACCTGCAGAGGGAGCTTGTATACGAGATAAGCAAGTCAGGGCACATCGCATTGATAATTTACCCTTTGAAAATTATGTTAACGACATAATTTCTTTTTGTGTGTGTGAGTAAATGGTGGTTAGAAAGCAAGGTATTTTGAGGTTAGTCAAATTCTGGTGAAATTTGGTAGCTCAATATTTATCATTTCCTGTATTTTTAAAACACAAGTGCACCCCCGAATTAGTGCAAATAATTAGAAAAATAGTAAGATTAAACACACCAGACTCATTTTGAGGTTTTAATTTATTTTGATTGAACCTGTAGGAAAGGACACATTTGAAAGATGTCTAGTAACTATGGCCACTAAGAGATGACAAGGTTTTAGGGACTTTCCCAGGTTATGTAAAATATTATTAAACAATCAGTAAACACAAAGTAGCACATTGTATCCCTTTCCTGTGCACTTCCTCAACAGATTAAATTAGATGACTGTGTTCTGGTTTCGGAAACAAAGACCTGATCACTTCAGTTTAAAGACTTGAGCTTGTCATAGTGAGCAGCTTAGCTGAGTGAGACTTAGACCATCAGTGAGGACCTTAGGGAAGGGATGAGGGGGTTGTTGATAACTTGGAAGTCCCTGGATGCAGATGGGACAGGTAGGGTGTGGTTGAAAGCTGCTCTGTTCATTAACAGTGCCCATGGAATTCCTCAGACCATCTCAGCTCAATATGCAGAACTATTTTAATTCTAGACGTGGGCATTTTGACAGTCAGGGCAGTAAGCATGCAGGTCATTTTCGTTGTTTTACATCGCCTGCTTACATTTGCTTTACAGTACTCCCTTCTATTTTAAAATGCCAATGTGTGTTTTTACATGTTGGTGAAGTCATATTTGAGAAATTGCTTGTTACGGATATGCAAAAGGGTTACCCACTTATGTATTCTTGAAAAGAGATATAATAGTCTCTTTCCCTTGCTAAATTGGTGTGACAAACATACTTAGTTTGTATTTTAAAGGGCTTTGATTCTTAATGAAACACTGTATTGAATATATTATTTCATTAGCTAATCTTTACCTAATGCAAGGAGTCAGCTTGTTGCTGGTATACAGAACATCCCCCTGCAGGTGAGAAAAACGGTATAATAGAGAGATTCTTGGCGCTGACGTGGGCTTTTGTATCAGCATTACACTCTGCGTTATCTCACCAAGTCTGTGGCACAGCTCTGCGGAGCATTCTCATAACAGGGTAAGACTGTTAGCAACAGCAATTATTCTTCAACAGGATTACGGGTGCTGCGCTTCACACAAGCACCACGTTCCCCCCTTCTCAATAGCATTCTTGATAGGCATTCCTTACTGCCAAGATTGTGTCATTGTCTTAAATAATGCCACGCAGGGACATTTCTCACCCCCGTGGGTAGGCACTGGGAAATGGAGGCGCCAGTACAGTTCATTCCCCCCCCCCCCCCCAGCTCATGCCTCAGCTTCCCTCGCCAGCGAGGTAAGGGTTACTGCAGAATTCATTCCAGGAAAACTGTGAGGCGAGGCGCTGGGGCTGTCACAGAGCGCATAACTTCTGTGATGTTATTGCCAAGGCACAGCTAGGGTAAGTGCTACTTGTATTGTCTTAAATTTAAACGTAGGACGTTTATTTCACTGATGCCTTACCCCCTCAGCTTAATGAAATCTGAGTCCATTGCAGAATGTTTTCAAAAATGTTCTTGTAGAAATACTGCTGGTTGCTAACTATACTGGGAATGATTGCAGAGTGAATAGATGGCTGCCTTTTCAACTAGAAGCAGCCCTGGCAGGCTTTGTAAGTTCTCGGATAATCTTATCACATATTCTTAAAGAGTATCAACTCACGATGTACTATCTCATGCTCATTTGCAAATTTATGATGTAAGAGTAAATGTGTATGTATTGTTCCCATGTTTATTTGAGCAGATGGTTTTTTTTAAGCAAGATACATTATGAATGGACTCTACACTTAAGAATAATACTCACAAATAAGTAGGTAATGAGTGGGCATACTGTTGGAGTCACTTAACAAAGGATTGTAAGATAGTTATTTAAACAAAACCCGGGCTTCTGGTCATCCTTAAATCAAGAGTCAAATATTCTGTTAAGTACTTTGTGTAGGAGCAGAAACCAAACTCTAACCAGAGATCACAGACTTGCTGGTGGGTACAGGGAGCCAGGAGTGAGAAGATATAACTATGTGAGAAAAAAGAAAAAGAAATATTTAAAATTCCCTCATGTCTCTAAGCTTTATTTTCTTCTAATTGTTTCAAAAGAATTTCTTTTGTCTCACAGATTTTTCTCAAATTTAAGTTTAACAAAGGTGTAAAGAGTACTTTTTATTTATGTGCACTTTGTTAGATTTTTATGGAACTCACAGAATACTGCCAATTCGAGCCTCAAGGAAAGAGTGAACAGGTTAAGGTCATAGAATATCAGATTTCTACATTTTAAAATAAAGGATGAAATTGAAAATTTCACATTTTTCCTCCATTCATTGAAGCATTTTAGTTTTGCCTTTATATAAAGTCGAACACATCTAAGGAAATATCAGAAATTCAAAAACGTAAACACTGATGCTTTACGTATAGCTTTCTAATGTCTGTGGGGCTTAAATGTTTTAATGTAAGTGATTGGTGAGACTACTGTTTTTGATTAATTTAAGAAAGAGAATAAAATGCAGTAAAATTCTTTAATAACAGAATTTTATGTTATAGTTTCAAAGAATTAATTTGAATTTATGGCTCCTTAAGTCATGCTTGGTTTTAAGACATCTTTATTTGGACAAAATATAAATCAAAGCAGAGGGTCTTATTACTTATGCCAGGTCCCTCAGTAAAAGATTAGCCCAGATTCGAAGAAAATCCTTATGCAGTCATTTTAGGACCTATGTGGGTGTTATAACAAAGCTCTTGCGATCTCTTAGTAGTAGTAACAAACCGGTGTGAAGCATTAATACCTGGCCCACTGAAATTATTTGAATTATTTGAAGACAATCTTTGCTTTACCTTTGGGGTTTAGGGTAACAGCTGCAACACATTAAGATATTAGCAATACATTCTAAAACCACTTTTCTCTGATTATAACCTCCATAAAAATTTAGCCTTGATTATTGCTTATAAAATATTTTATGGAATTATGATGACATAGAATTTATATAAATGGGGTGACACAATTATTAATAAACATGATGGCTGAGTATAAAATTGTTTATGCTTTGGGTTTTCAGTACACCATCGTCCAGTGTGCCCATTTGATGGCTTAGAAACTGATGAACTCTGGATCCACTGCAAAGAAATTCCTCATTATTATTCTTGCAAAAGCATGTTTTATATTTTATTATATTGCAGATGTTTATGGCAAAATAGTTGGATGTAGTTTATTTAAAATTTCATTCTAGGAACCTCTAAATGGAACCACTAAGTGAGAATAGGATTAATTTGTTTCAGCTACTATTATATACAAACAAACAAAACAAACAAAACAACCCACACAACAAAAGTTACACATGTTATTACTTCAAGAATCTTTTGAAACGTATTTTGTGTGTGTGCATCTGTGCGTATGTGTTTTCATGTGTGCACGTGTGTACCTTAGCACACATGTAGAGGAGAACAAAGCTAACCTTCAAGATGGGATCCTTTTCTTACACACTGGGGGTTCTGGAAATCTAACTCATGTTACCAAGGATGGCAGAAAGTGCGGTGACCTTCAGGTCCTTCCCAGTGGCCCAGAGCTCGCTTTTAAATACTGCACATTTCAAAATACTTGGGACTGATTTTTAAAACTTTGCATAGTCTTGAAATCTCAGAGAATTAGGAATTTGAGCTGTTTAAAACAGTAGTTAACTAAATAATTTATAGTACACCTATTGCTTAAATATTTGAAGAATTTTAAGAATGACAAGGTTGAGTCTGGAGAATTGCCATGACTTTGAGGCCAGCCTGGGCTACAGAGAGTGAGAACCCTATTGTAAAAAAGCCAAGGCAAACAAACAAAAAACAATACTGAAAATATTATAGGGTGTATCGTGGTCTCTTTCTCATTGTTGTGTGTTAACTCTGACAATCAGAGGGGCAATTTCGGGCACATTGTAGTCATGTCGCCATGACATTAGTGTTGAGTTAAAAATAAACTTGAAGCACAGTATTAGTGCATTTTATTAAATATTGTCTGTTTGTAAAGAATAACTTAGACTAGTTCCTTTAGTTACTTATGCACTTAAAATTGGCCCATTAGCATCAGAACACTTCGACATTCACTATTCTTAATATTTTTAAAGCATTTTATTATATTTTGCTTTAACACTTTGAATATGTCCTCTTGCAGAATAGGGTTTTTTTTTTTTTTGTCAAAATGGCTTTTTGATAAATCAATATTCCTTATATCCCACTGAATCTCTGTTAGTTTTATTCTTCCTCAAATTTTTTTTTTTCTGGGGGTTGGAGAAATGGCTGTAGTGCCAGGTGCGGGACCTCATGCCTGTGGGCTTCGAGGGCAGACCCAGTAGCCTCACACACATACAAAAATAAAAATCACAAATAAATCCAAAAGCTAATTTTCCTTTCATTCCGAAGTAATTCCTGCTATTGGACACCACCCTCAGAAGAATAAAAGGTGCTTCGACTGACTACTAGCAGGGCTTAACTTATTACAGTTTATGTAAGTGACATGCACATTGTTGTTTTGGGACTTCATATGTTGTCAGGTCCTCCCTGGTTGCCCTCCCCCCCCCCCCCCCAGCCTCCACCTCTTATGTTTGGAATTCTTAAACTCTTGGGAAGGGCTTCTCTTAGGCTGAGCATGATACATACTCATTGTAAACTGGGAATGGCCTGTGTCAGCCTGCAAAAGTAAAATTTCTTACCACATCTTTTTTGTTTTTTGTTTTTGTTTTCTGAAAAGAAATAGAAATTTCCACTGAAGCTCTTTAAAGGGTGTTTGAGTGCTGTGTGTGTGCTGCTACCTTCAATGTCTGTGGGTGCTGGAGTGGTTTTAAAGGCACAGGGAAGCTAGTTTACATGTGAGAGTCGCTGTGAGGAGTATATACCACACTCAGTGGATGCCTTTGATTGGTTTTGGTCATTTCCATCCCAGTTGATAATAAGTCAGATATTTCAGTGCATCTGGCTGGGAACTTTTGCATGGTTGATCATCTCAGTCCTTGGCTGCAAACAGGATCCACTGTCCCTTACTTCTAATCTGTAAATTAGCTCATTTGTAAGATCCCTGTCTCAGTTTTACCCTCAGTCTCATTTTCTATCAGACTCTACGATTCTGATAAAATTTTGTGGCAACTTCATTTTGTTGTCATTAATTTATATTTATTTCCTAAGAAGAAAATTTCGAAGATTTCAAAAGCACATGGGATTTTGGGTAGGGAGCTGTTGTAGGGGCAATCATTAAAGACAGTCCAACTGAAAATACCAGGAAAAGCCCCACAGAGCAGTCTATAGTTTGTACTAACAGCTACCAGTTCATTAGTGCTCTTTCGTAAAGGGAACTTTTGCAGAGCACCAGACCTCTCCCAGGCTTGAAGCCATCAGCCTCCGAACGTTGCTGACTCTTTGTTTGTGAAATAGGCTCTTCTAAACCTGAGCACTTATGAAAGCTTTACTCTTTCTCACCATTTTAACATACAGCTTTTTTTTTTTTTAAGGAGAGCTAGGGGTGTATGTAGATCAGGTGTACTTAGCATGCTTGAGGCCCTGGGTTCAGCCTTGAGCACAAACCCCAGACAAAGACCAAAGTGAAATACAGGCCTTAAAAAGCAAAGTTAAACATTTTAAAATCATCAGTTGCAGCAGGGTAGAGGACAAATTTAAAAAGGGCGACCCCCCTTCATTTTTACACTTTGCAACAGTTACGAATTTAGTAGATGTTAGAAGTTCACTGTATCTGCATTTTAAGTTTGGAGATGGCTGAGCACCCCAGGTGTCATATGCACATACAAGCAACCTAGAGCTTTTGGTCTAATACATGTAGACTTTACAGATTGAACAGAAAAGAGCAAGTATCATTCACAGTTAGGACTAAAACCAGAAAGTTACCCTGTTCTTCCAAAATGTACAACAGATATCCTGATTGCTTATTTACCTGAATGGGGGACCTTCCCATCTTTGAAATTGTTTTGCATATAAGACTGTTAATTTTATTGATACCTCAGCTGATACCTTACATGGACATAACAGGGCTCGGTGATGGTCATGACACTTGGCAATGTGTCGACTGCCCTCTGTCTTGCACAGCTTAGTTTCCTCGGGCTGCAAGATATTACCAATCCTGAATAATTCAGCTTTTGCCATTTTCTTATGACTTTCCTCTCCCAGTTTCAAGAAACCATATTAATGTGTCCACAGCTAGGAAATTTTGGTGTCACAAGAAGCATTTTCAAAGGCTTCTTAAAATGCAATTTATACTTAACTGATGTGTGGCCACAGTTGTAATCAAAGTAGGTTACACTCTTCCAGTTTGGAACGACTGCCTTGGATGATGTTCGTGTGTGAGTGGCAGGCGAGGGCTGGGGTTTGCTCTAATAATCCAGAGTATTTGCAGTGACTTGGATTTCACCTTGAGGATGTTATTTTTGGTTCCCTGTAATACCACAGAGGTTATTGTGGCCACACGTGTGGGTTCAAAAATTTGACACAATTTCTAGTACCAAGTTGGCCCAAATTACCAGACCAAAAATATGCATTTGCTTGCATTGGTCTTCAAGTCTGTGTTTTAAAATACTGTGTTTTAACTTTTCCAAGAACAAGACTCTGGTAAATACATTTCATCTTGTCTACAGTTTATTGGTAGGCTTTCGCCATGTTTGTTTCAGATGCGCAGACATTTTTTAAGGCCCTTCCTGAAGAACAGTGCTACCATGTGAGGTATGGGCTCACTGGGGTTGGGGGAGAAACAGGATCTTTGCACACTGGGAGGACTTGAGCAGATGTCCTAGTCTAGATGAAGACTAGAGGAACGCTGTGGAAACTGCCAAGAGTATGTTCAGGAGGAGCGCTGTGGGAAGACCTAAATCTCAGGCTTGTCAGAGGAGGACTGCAGGGTACTGGCTGTTTTGAGGTAGGAGTGTGTTTGAACACTGTCAGTTGAAACACTTCCACAGAACTCTTCCACAGAAAGTGGAGGAAGCTGGGCTTGGCCTGTTGGTTTGAGATGCCTGTGGGAAGAGCTTACTCCACTAAGATTATCCAGACCATAGCTGTTTATAGTCTCAGTGGAGAGAATATTACGTTGAATTGCTAGTTTCTGATGTGGGGTAGCCACGAAATAGAGAGACAATATATCGGAAGGGGTGGAAACCTAACTAGAAGCTGCGGATGGATGATAGTCCTGCTGAAAGGCAGTGAAGACAGGCAGACATTGTAATAATTGGGTGTAATCAACTATGTAAAAGAAGTGAGGAATTACTAGTACCAAGGCTCTAGCCATCCCCTATCCGCAGGGACGAGCGGAAAACTCAACAGAAGAGCCTAAGACTAAATGCTCCCTGGCCCCGGTTTGCTTCAACCTCACATGCAGGTGGACTTATTTGTTGTGAAGCTGGAGAATGCAGTCGAGGTCTCATAGTGCATGGTAGGCAAGTGCTCTACACTTCACCCATATCCCCCATCCCAGTCTGTATATTTTTAATGTGATATTTATGCAAAATTAGATTTTTCCTTCCTTTATACCTAGCCCTAGAAGTATTTTGGGAGTGAACTGCTGTGTGCTAAAGTAATATGTTTTCCAAATGTTCCTATAAAATGAGACATTGTATAGCTTTTAAGCTCTAAGTTTAGATTTTCAATCATTTAATTGATTTTTGAGTCTCGATAGTCACCAGCTTTGTAATCTTATTTCAAACAAAATTTCTACACACCGAGATGTTTGTCATTGTTCTGGTCTCTCTGTCTTAAGTCTGTGAATAAATAACTTAATAGTCATTATTTATAGGTTTCCTTAGTTACTAGTCTGTTTACTCACAGGAAGTTTAGAAGTCTCTCTGCCCTTGAATATTTGCTTTTTTATTCATTGAAGTTTATCTTTACTGAGTTAATCTTTCTCTCTTGTTATCATAAACTCCCAATGTTACATATTTATTGAATTAAATGTAATTAATTAGATATACATATTATAAAGTAGAAAATGTTCTCTTCTAATTTTTGTCCTCTCTAAGAGTGAGAGACACTTGGTGAAATTTCAGTGCTTGCATGGTGGTTTACGCCTGTACTCTCAGTAGGAAGAGGCAGGAGGATTGCCATGAGTTCCAGGACAGCCTGTCTCAAAACTACCAGAAGCAGAGAAGTCAGCCCCAATCCTAGGCAGCAGTAGTATTCAGTTTGACTGGTGGTCCTTTGTCATGTGTTAATGGAACAACAGCCAGGCTGTACTGAGTCCATCAGTGATGGGTGGGCTTAGAGCAGCAGCGCCAGCCACAGGGGGCTCTCAGGGTCTCCTTTGGCAAGAGTTACTTGGGATTTCAACCCGGCAGGCCTCATTCTTGCTAGGCTAAAGTTGTACCCCTGAGCTCTACCCTAGCCTGAGTTTTGCTTCTGCAGTGGGGGCAAGTTTGCTCATTGTACGTTATGTAGAAGGAAAGAACTTTTGTGTCAAGATGATGGTAAGTAGGTTCCCTAGCTAGCTAGCTCAGGAGTGCCACCAATACACGACTGCTCACAGTAGGTGCTCTAGGTGTACCTCAAAGTTGGCTGGCTTCTAGACGCTATGTTGTGATGCATTCTGTTAAGATGGAGTTTCAAAAGATGGCCCCCAGTAAATGCTTCCCATAGCTGACTTCGATGTAGATTAAAGCTGGTGAATGCTGGTTCCATTGTTCAGGTGGCCCATGCCTTTTGGCAATCCGTTTTTTACCTTTCAGATTTTGTTTTCTGTCAGTTTTGTTTTGGCCAGATTCCTTTTCTCATTTCTGCTCAAGGCTAAGGTCCCCCCCCCATCCCATTCAAAGTCTGTGTGTGTTTTGTTTCTTCCCACCTCTCTCTCTCTCTCTGCACCTCTCTCTCTCTCTCTGCACCTCTCTCTCTCTCTCCCCCTCGTTCCTTCCCTCTCCCTCCTTTCCTTCCTTCTTCCTTTCTTTTCTTCCTTCTCTCTACCTCCTTCCCTTTTTATTGTAGTTTTCCTAGTTCAGGTAGCTTAGATGACAACTCAGTAGCTACCATGTGAAAATTAAGGTCTAATAAGTACTGCTGTCTTTCGAAACTGAAAATGTCGGACCACTTTGCTCAACCCTTTCTTGGGACTTAAGTACAAAAAGGTAATGCTCTCATTCCCCCTTTGTGATGGGATGGAGTTGCCCTGTAGAAAGCATGAAAGCCTATTCTCCCTGACCTTCAGTCATAGCTCCAGCATCCTTGCTCCCAGCATGCTTTGCCCCATCGTCCCCAGGATTAGGATCCTCCTACCTATTAATGTCTTGAAAAGAGAGTCAGTAGGGAATCTTGTCAGAGGGTCTGGGATGTGGACTTCTTTCTCTTTCCTTCAGAAAGGATCAGTCATGCTGGGGACAAGATTCAAGGTAATCAATGTGAAGTAAAGGGAGGGAACTGTACATTCTTGTTGATGTGGAAGTGTGACTTTCATTGTGTTTAGTGGGTTGTGGAATCTAAAAACAACATCATTTTGTAAAAATGACGTTCATTATGTTTGTGAGGTAAAACATATAAGGAGATGTTTTCATAATATTTTAGTAAGTCTGTGCTGAGACTGTTGCCAAACCTTTCTACCATCGAGTCTTCTAGCAGCATGAACAAAGGCATTTAATTTTTACATGAGACGCTAACACAGGTGGCCACGTTTTTTTGGCATCAGAGCATGTTCTGGAATGCAAAGAGCCATTTGTCCACCGCTCTTTCCTTCAGTGGGTGATGGTACATCATCAG
>JADRCD010226761.1:0-27392 GCA_019843815.1 Montemys delectorum
GGTATTTTCCATATACAAGGCAAATGCATACGCCATCATGGGCAGGAAGCTGGGTACGTATATTTGTATCTTCATTCTACCAATTGGGGTGGTAGGTTCTGTGTTTAAAGTGGAAAAAAAAAACCCCACAGATCTTTCCCTTTGCAGTTTATAGTGTCATACAGAAGGCATGCTTCTGCATGAGTATGCAAACTATAAACTATAGCTGAGCTTGTGATATTCTGCAAATACAACAACCATCTCAGAGAAACTTGTACAGTCATGAAGGCAGAGTTAGAGAGGTAGTGTGTGAACGAGAGAGCTCCAAGCAGAAAAGCATCCAGAGTCCTAAGGCTAGAATAGCCACATGGGGGAGCAGAAAAGCATCCAGGGTCCTAAGGCTAGAATAGCCACATGGGGGAGCTCAGGACAACCTGACACCCAGGATTGGAAGTAGCATAGATGGATGGGAAAGCAAACCACAGAACAGAGGTCTCTTCACTCAACGTAAGGAGTTTGAATTTAAGTTCAAGGAGAAATACCCTAGCGGGTTTGCACACAAGAGGAGGGGATTTTACTACTAGAGAGCCCAAAGACAGTGACTCTAAGTCATTGCAGCCACTGACATGACAGATAAGGAACTCCGGTTGGGAACAGGTCAAAGACAGGTTCTGCTGATAGCTGGTTCTTCAGGACACAGGCTTGGCATAGGTACAGGGTGTGGGGAGGGCACGGGGGTTACATCCAAAGTAACAAGCACATTTTTGGCTAGAGTATCTCGGTTTACGCTCATGAAGTTTATTGTGGTGGAGCGGACAGTACATTTTCCTAGCTAACCTCAAACTCGAGGAGGAGTGACACCTTTCTCAGCACCAAAGAATCTCCAGCATTTATGAGTTTGGAAGTACAGTGTTTCCTTACGCTCTGCAGTGATGCATGAGCAGGGATGAGCCTGAAAGGATGAAACCCACCAATGATCGGTAAGTCTGAGGCAAGTCAAGGGTGCTCTCCTTGCCGACATCTGGGGCAAAAACAAATACAATCTTTGTGTTTTAAAGTTTGCTTCTCTTCCTGATAGAGGCATTGTGAAAAGAACTTCAAAAGCACTGGGCAATGTGAAGTAGTGGGCATAGTAATTTGGCTTTGACAGGAAGAAAGGGGACTGGGTCTCAGAAAGGATGGTAACAAATAGACTGCTGGTCTCTTCCCCAGCAGCCTCATTTTAAGAGTGCCTCACAGAGAGAGCTATTACACAAGAGGAGTAGGACATTATGCTGTCTCTCTGTGGATCTGGGAAAACTCCTGCCACTCAGAGCAACCAACAGCTTTTGCAGTTCAGACCCAATCGAAGATGATAATAGAAACATTCACCTGCCATGTATAATGTGCCGGTGGGAAACTTATAGATGTGCTGGGAAAATACAGCCGAGTTGGAAAGGCTGCCTGTTTTCCCTGTCTTCAAATTCAACCTGATTACTTCTAAAGTAGCCTCTGAAAACAGTTTCTGTGTAGCATGTGTGCGCCCTCACATACTGAATGAAGGAGCGTGGTGTGGTGGCTTGGCTATGGGATTTATTCATAGACTAAAGGGAAACCTCTTACATCACTTAGCTGCTTTGTGTTCTGCTGAGCCAAAACCATGCCCATGGAGTCAGGCACACTTGTGAACTTGATGGTGTCTGGGTGTTGTCGGTACTTCCTCTCATTCAGTGCATCGCCTGCTTTCTTGGCCTTCTCCACCTCCAGAGAGCCGATGGGGATCCATCCGATGCCCTTGAAGAAGCTGTTGTACTCGTCTTTGTACACATTCTGCAAATGAGGAAGCTCATATGAGAAGGTAGCCTAGGGAACAGTGAAGCTACTGGGACCGGCAATTCCACCCCAAAGAAATGAAAGCAATTATTTCCCCTGTGCTTGTGCCTGGGTCTGTCATTCGGCTTATTACCAGGAATGGGGAATAAGCAAGAGTACATCATACAATGTGTAAGGGAGCCTAGGTCATATATTTCCATGGCTGTGGTGAACTTCCTTTTGTTTCTGTTGACAATAAATTGGGGGTTCCTTTTGATTTCACTAAAACCTTTGCAAATTTGAGTTTCACCTACACTGTGCATCCAAATTATTCCTGGTCTCAACTGGCGAGAGAGTTTTCACTGACAGCTCAGTGACTAAATACTATTTCTTCCCCGGCTGAGGCCAAGTCTTACAGAAATCTGTAGAACGAAATGCCCTGAATGTTAAACAGCTCCCCATTGGGGCTCGCTGTGATTCATGCTGCAAGGAAAGCCTTCCCAGTTCATTTGCTACGACTCATTACTTAGATTTACAGGGATGACAATGTGACCTTGAGTTTAAAAGAAGAAGAAGAAAAAAAACCCCACTGAATTCAGTTATGCATCACCCAGCTATTACCATTGAAGCAGGCCCATCTCTGGCTGAGAATCGAAGTACCTCATGTCATTAGAAGAATGTGGCCCTAGCTTCATCCATAAGTTAACAGAGAGACAATGTCAATGTTTACAATGTAAGTGTGGGAAGTCAGCAAAATGTACCTTTGAAAGTTTTTGAATGAGTGTTGTTTTATTCGAATGTGCATTTTTCAAGTATCTTACTGAAGAAATAGCATTTAGTCATTTTAAAGCCAAATAAAGTAGAGAGAAATGATCATCCTTTTAGGGCACATGTCTTTGGGTTGTTATGTAGCACATACTTACATCACTCTGAATTTGATTGGCATTCCTTGTGTGCTCAAGACTCAAGGCATCAGGCAGGTATGTATAGTGATGTAATGGTTGTTTGTAGTTGACGTTGGTGGCCACATCCTGGGCCATCCTGGCAGCAGTGATGCTAACCATGTCCCCAGGGGTATGGTAACTGGTCTTGGTATTCTCATAGTTTTTCTTGTACTCTCGGTCTGACTGCAACTTTGCCACATTCATATAATGGACCAACTTAGGGTCATCCTGGAGGCTTCTAAAACCAACGTGCTTCCCCTTTGCCTTCTCATAAGCTTCTTTGTATTTATACTGTGGAGATAAAACTTGCATAGTCAAGTCCTAGGACTGGGAACATTAGGAACAACAATTTTTTCACACACAAAAGGAAACAGGATACGAAACATATACCACACGTCTCCTAAAAAAATTTCAAAGCAAAACCCCTTTAAACTGTAGGGACTTTGAAGGGAGTCCCATGACAAATTTTATAATTTTCCTCTTTGTTTGACTCCTACAGATGATTTGTAAACAGAACTATTTTTAAAATCAATGAGAATATGAACACACCACTTTCCAAATACAAGATCAATGTCTTTCAGCTTCTTAGGGAGGTGGTGTTTTCTAATCCAGTATGCAATTTCTGGTCATGGATGTGAATATCAGCCATGGAGTCGCTGGGCCTTCACCCAGTCCCTCCATCAGCTGCTCCCTCTGCAAACTCAGGACTGAAGTAACTACAAATCAATGAAGGAACTCCAGCAAAACCTATGGGCTTTCCCATCAATCAAAACCCAAGCCAAAGCAAATCTACTCAAGGTCTTTCACTGCTGGGACCATCACTGAGATACAGACTGAGGTACTCTGATAGGTTAAACCCTCACCAGTATTCAAGAGAATCCAAATCTACTGAACCTGCAGACACCGAGCACTGGCAGTGTAAAGAAGAATTCATAAGCAGGCCTAAGGTTACCAAGAAATCACTAGATATATTAGAGAGCACACTGCAAACCTACTAGGCCAGAAGAAGGACAGGGTTATACTTCAGACTTCCCCTTTCAAATTAAATCAGGCGTGTATTTCAGAGTGATAGGTACAGCTTTGAGGAAGGCATTTCCAGTCCATGCCTATAAGAAAAGCTATAGTGGTTTTATACCCCTTTCTCCTATGTGGGCTATACACACAGCTGGTTTATTCTCTTTTCTCAAGTCAAGATTATAACCCTGCAAGACATGAATACCTAAAAATGTGTTTTTAAAGATGAGACTTTTTCTCTGTGTATAAAAGGGGCAGGGGTTCCACTTGACTTATGAAATATCTGCACATATGTAACGTTCTCCATTCTATTTAGTGCACTGGCAATGCTGGCAGCCATCTGAGTTTGACACGTTACTGTCATTCACTTCACGTTCTCACTGAAAATAAATGTGAGCCATCGGGGAAAGGCATCAGTGGAAGTAATTTTGGCCATGAGTCAGAGGAGAAAGCTATCGTCAGACTTAGGACATTGCTACTGAATGCAGTCATCTGGGAGGGGGGGGAAATCACAACAATGTTGAAAAGGTGGCAGGTTTTCAAAATAATATTTTGTGGAGAGGTTGGATGTTATTAATTGTATATACCCAAGCTAGTGTGTGTCTGAGAGATTTCTAAAAGAAGCAGCCACTCAAATTTCACCTAAAACTTTACTCACATCACTGGCAATGTTTCTTGATGACTTGGCTGCGGTGATAGGAATGGCATCTGCTAGGACATTGTTGCCTTTGGCTATTAAATCATGCCAGTCCCGCTTGTAACAGACCTGAGGTAGAAAGCAAAATGAAATCAGTGCATCATTTACCCACCAACCAATCACCCCAGAAGTCCCTCAAGCACTGGGATTCTTCGGTTCTCTCAGATGTGTGAGCTGAGGGATTAGATCCCCCAATCGCATGTACTCTTCTAGGAGACCATGTCAGTCAAGGGTCATACTTTGTATGTAGTGCAAAATTGCTAGTCTCTGCAATGAATATTCACCCAAATATGGCCTTGGCACACACAGAAGAGGGATGTTGAAAATCCAGAGTGGATGAAGGAAGGACCAGTAAAGGCTGTGTGAACTCTGGTATGTTACAGCTAATGAGAGAAAAATGAAGCTGTCCTGTCATAGGAAGGGTGGCCAAGAGGAGATTTGGAGGTCAGCTTTACACACATTTTTAGACTTTTTTTTTTTTTTTTAAGGAAACCAATGAATAAAGATTTCATTTATTTTCATTTTTTCTCCTGGAGGAATCTAGTTCCTCTCCCATGTGCCAACTGGAAAATTCAGCAGAAGTGCTAGGGGGATATGCAATGGACTCTGTATAAGGGAGAATGCTACACCCCGCCAAGGAGTCCTTCCTCACTAAGAGCCAACTCAAGAGTCAAGAGCTACCATCCTGACACCTGCTCAGCTGGGGCCCAAGAGTGGGAAGCTGACTTACATAATTATCTAGAGGCTTTCGTACTCTAAAGCTCTATTTTCTTGTCACCTGGAGCTTCCTCATTCCATGAGAGACCCCCAGTACTCACATCACTTATGTTATAAGCATTGCACTTGGCCTGGAGAAACTGTGGGAGATCGGGATTCAGAGTGTACTTATGCTTCGCGTCTTCTCCTTTAGCTTTGTATAAGATCTGCAATATACATACAGACACAAAAATGGAATGCCTTTCACACCTCGCTGAAAGGAAAAACCATTAACTACACACTTAAAGGAATTGTGTTTAGTAGAACCCAACTATGCACTTAAAGAAGTTGTTTTAAGTAGAACCCAACTACACACTTAAAGGAGTTGTGTTTAGTAGAACCCACCACTCTTTTCCCTCCCTTTGCTACCTTCTCTTTCCTGTATGGATCTTGTTACTTAGCCAAGGCTGGCCTAGAGTTTCAGACTCTCATTTTCTGGGATGAAAAGGGTATGCCACCACACTGGGTCTGGAATAACTTACTGTGCCTGTCAAATGTATCCAGGAAGGGGGGTGGATAGGGGAGGAAGTAGAGAGAGGGAACTGGGAAGTGTAGCTTGGTTCTAAACATCTTATATCCATCTAGTAAATAGAATATTTTCAAATGTCTCTAATAAGACAGTCTTTTAATGGCAGTTGAAAAGGAAGATTTTTATAAGTGATGATTTAAAAAAGTTAGTGCCTGAGAATAAAAAAAATGCCTAAGTTAATTAAAATTTTTTTCTCTTTATTTAATAATTTAAAATTTATTTATGTGTATAAGCATTTTGCTTACATGTATGTTTGATGTTTGTGTAGCAAATGCCCAGTCCCTGTGCAGATCAGAAGGCACTGGAGTGATGGATGGTTGTGAGCCACCACGTGGGTGCTGGGAACCAAACCAAATCCACTGCAAGAGCAGTCAGTGCTCTTAAACACTGAGCCACCTCTCTAGCCCACATGGCTTTAACTCTGAATATAATTACTGTTCTAATTGTGATTTAATATATAATTAGATAAATTCTAACTACCTAAATCTAAATCTCTATATTTTTAATATAGGTAATCATAAATTAATAATATATACATCTAAATATATACAACCTAAATTCTAATGTAATATTAAATTGGAAATGAGAAGACATTGGCATAAGCATAGACATATTGAGCTGGTACTCACCCTTAAAAGAGCCCCTGCCTACACACACATACACACACACACACACACACACACACACACACACATACACACACACACACACACACACCCTCTGTACTCACATCACTGACTTGCTGGGTGTTCTGTTTTGCCTGCACCATCACCGGGGAGTCCACGATACTGGTGAACTTGAGTGTGTCTGGATGTTGCCTGTATTTCTTTTCACTCAGTGCATCTCCTGCCTTTTTAACTTTCTCTTGGTCGAGGCTGCCAATTGGAATCCAGCCAATGCCCTTCATCCAGGTGTTATAATCTTCCTTGTAGGCATTCTATAGGGGGAGGGAAGAGGAGTGATACCCAGGTGCATTCTGGGAACTGAGGGCTGGTCCCTGGGAAACACAGTACTTACGTCACTCTGTATGTGCATCATGTTCTTGGACAGCTCCAGGTCCATGGCATCCGGCAGGTAGGTGTAGTGGTGGAGAGAGTGCTTGTAGTTGGTATTGCTGATCACATCCTGTGCCTTCTTAGCCGCCACGACATCAAACATGTCATGAGGTGTGTTGTACTTGGTCTTTGTCTTTTCGTAGTCTTTCTTATACTCCCTGTCTGACTGTATCTTGGCCACGTTCATGTAATGAACCAGTTTAGGATCGTCTTGGAGACTTTGGAATCCAACCATTTTCCCTTTAGCTTTTTCATAATCTTTCTTGTAATGAATCTATTGGGAATGAAGGTGGGCATATTTTAAAATGTAGCTTTGAAGGCCGTACTGAACAGTGAGGCCATACTTTGAATATTTTGAGCTTCCAAGAAATTTCTAAAAGTTCCCCTAATAAGAAGATTGGTTCCAGGATTCCCCATTCCATCCAAACACCAACCCTCCCTTATATGCACATATACAAATAACCTATGCATATTTTCTCATCTATACTTCAAACCATCTCTAGATTATTTGTCATATCAAGCAAATTCTAAATGCTATATAAATGGTTTGTGTCACTTTGATGATGATGATAAGGAAAAAAATCTGTATGTGTTTAGTACAGATGAAATTTTAAAGTTTTTTTTTCCTGCCTGTAGTTAGGTATCTGTGGGTATGAAATCCAAGGATAGAAAAGACCAACTTCCTACGTAGTATGCTAAAATAAAACATCATTTAGAAGCCACTTGGATGTCTATAGTTACTTCTGTTCATCCAAAGGTGGTTGGGATGCAGATGCTACCAGAATTCCCATCAGTGACAAACTGTTTCTTCCTCTACTGGTAAAAATCACGAAATGAAGCATTTCACATTCTTGGCAATTACTCTCTGCTGCCAGTACCCTGGAATAGCTGAGAATTTGACAGCTGAGGACTCAACGGAAAAGAAATTTTCTGAGTCCTTGACTATTGAAAAAGAAACTCAGAGCCAGTCATGCTGAATGCAATTTGGCTTTGCATCATAAACAGAGGGGGGCCTGGGAATTTTGCAGAGGATTCTAGAAAACCTAGAGCAGATACAAGAGAATTCTGGGAGTTTTGGGGCATGGGGAAGCTGGAGGAACCACCCATGAGAAAGGAGCTCATGGAAAAATTTCAGGTGGGAGGACTTTTTAGAACAAGGACATTAAGATTTTGTTCTGTTTTGTTTTTTTATAACTGTATTATAATTCCATTGTTGTAATGAAAACTTCATTTCAATCAGAAGTCATACATGGATTTCCTAGGCAAATAGACATAATGTATAAAAGGGAGGGAAGGGGGAAAGAGAAAAATCATGTAAATTAATAAAGATTAGTGATAAAATTATTCTATCTAGAGGCTATTACAACTTGGATTTCTTCTTGACTTCAAAGTAAAGTGAATTTATGCAGAAATCTGCACAGTGATTTTAAGTCTTGATGGCAACTCATAGGTAGATGGTTATGCCAATCCTGCCTCCAAGAATACTAAGGTCTGTTTAGGGTACTTTTCTGACTAGTTTCCAGTCAGGAACACCATACTTGGTGACTTCTGAGTATCCCCTTAGGTCCTATGTTACAAACATGATCATGGCTGGACTTACATCACTTGCAGCCTGTCGGGCAGCTTTGGCGGCTTTGATGGGAATGGCATCAATTCTCAGGTCATAGCCCTTCTTGCTTAAGTCTTTCAAGTCGGCTTTGTACATATTCTGAAAGAGAAATCCCCCCCCCCCTTGAGTAGGACTGCAGGGCCACGTTGGTAGAGGCTGGCCATGCAGGAAAGTGATGTACGAACCTCGCTGATGTTGTAGGCGTTCACCTTAGCCTGAATGAACTGTGGCAGGTCTGCTGGCAGGTTGTACTTGTGCAGAATTTCCTCCCCTTTGGCTTTGTAAGCAATCTAGGAGAGAAGCCGGGCATAAACAGATTATGAAGACCCTGGAAAATAACGTCAAGGAGTATTTCAAGAGGTGGTGTTAAGAAAGACACTCTCTGTTACTGTCCCTACAGTCACCTGTAAAAACAGGTACACTGTAGGGCACCCATGCAGTGCCATAGAGTTCTTTCTCACTGAATGGTCACTTTTGGACAAGATCTCTGAGCACAGACTAGGAATCTCTGCCTCTAGGTAAGGTTGCCTGGAGGACCTCAACCTAGAAACATAGCCTGGTGGAAATGTGAATCTGCAGGCATTTTCCAGAGCCAGAGCAGGGTAGTGGGGCAGACCATAACAATAATCTATTTTAGATTTCATGGGAGACTAGAGGGACTTACGGATGGTTAAGTTACAATCCCCAAGCCCTGACTTAATACGCAATCTCTATATAACATGACATTCATTCTTTCTTGTCTGTATAAATATACCTTATAAGGATCATTAAAAGATGCCTCTCTCACTGTTCCCCCAAACAGCCTTCCCTTGGTGGTGACTGGATAGCACACAGCTTATACATATGCAATATGATAAGGTATGTGTGGCATCATTGGACAGCAGGAATTTACAGCTGCCCAGAGGAGGCTCTTCAGATGGTAAAATAGCTACAGGTTACCTGTGAAAGTGAGTGCAGGTTCCTTCATGTTAGTAAACAGTTACTAAATCACACAGCCAGTGGACACTTACATCACTCCTCTGGGCCTGGTTAATTTTAGACTGCACTGTAATGGGAGCATCTTCAATTGAGGTAAACTTGAGCGTATCTGGATGTTGACGATATTTTTTCTGTTTGGAGAATCAAAAAGAAAGATTAACAATTACTTTTCACTCGAGGCTAGTGTTGAAATCTTTGATGTTTCCTTTGGAAAGGGGGTAATCATAAGATAATCAATTTTATAATACTGGAATCCTGATTGCCTTGGGTAAGGGAAGAATAAAATACAGAACTGATTGTTTTAAAATTGGTGTCATTGTGGGCAGTCTGTGGCACAGTTCTCTGGAGAGATGCTTGTACTCCTAAGTTCCTCGCTTATGGCATCAAAGAAGGGCTTTCTGTTACTCAGAGTCCAGAAGCACCAGAGAAGTCTCTGAAGAGTTACCAGAAGACCACACAAAACTGGATCTAGATGTAACACAGGGTGGCTTCAGCCTCAGTGAATATCCAAGGATGGTCTTGAACTTGTGACCCTCTTGTTGCTGCCTCCTGAAGACTTTACATGACCCTAAGAACCTCATCAGCATCTGAAGTAAAGACACTTTCTGGCTGAGGGATAAATGTTGCTAATGTAGAGAAATAGCTAATAATCACCGAGGCAGAGAAATGGTTACTCTGCCGCCTTACTGTGGCTTCTTATGTCTGCACCACTGATGTGCTTAAGAAGAAAGAGGGTCTTTGGGAAGGTCACCCAGGTGGAGAACTGACACCTTGTCATTAATTTATGCCTGTCTCCTTTACTGATTTGCCCCATAGCCACCCTGGGGACATACTGAGCACCCCACTTTCACATATATTTAACACTGCTTTGTCAACTCTAAGCTTCCAGAATCTACCAATGTAGGAAGATATTTTCTGAAAGATCCTTGAGAAGGCAAAATTGCTTTCACTAAAACCAAATGAAAGTGCACAGTAACTAGAACACTGAAACCAAACAAAGGTACACAGTAACTAGAATGCTTCCAGCTCGAACATGGTAGAGAAGCCTCACTCTGCACCACTGTCCCTTAGACCCTTCCCTTCCCTCACAGATGCAGTCATGTGACAACAGTGTGCTTCCAGCTGTTGGTGGAGAACGGGCAGGTACTGTGGCCATATTAACAATCTCAGGACTACCACTACCCTTTCCCTAAGGCTGATGGCAAACTGTAAACTAATGCAGAGTCATCAAGATGATAATCGAGGCCATGAATCTTTCATTTGTTTGTTTGCTAAATTTTTTATTAAATTATTTTATTTATTTATTATTCCAAATGTTGCCACCCTTTCTGGTTTCCCCCTTCCAGAGCTCTCTGCCCCCCTCCCCCTCCTCCTCCCCTTTTCCTCTGAGAGAGTGCTCCCCAGCTACACATACCCTCATTCACCCACCCCCACCTGCTTTAAAGAAGAACCTTTAACAGCTACATTATCCAGTGTTACCCCAGGCTGGAAACAAGCCACATATCTACCAACAGGTCAAGAGACCATTAATATGTGATATATCTTTGCAAAAGAAGATTGTGCAATTTAAAAAAAAGAAAAGGAATGAATTTTAGGCATAAGCAAAAGACTCCTAAGAGTCTTTGACAAAAGAAGTCAAAGAAACGTTTATAAAAGGTAAAACTAGAGGACAAGAACAGCTTGACAACAGCCCATGGTTGACCTACTGGCAGGGTTTTGTTGTTGTTGTTGTTTTGTTTTGTTTTATTTGTTTGTTTTTATTTTGTTGTTTTGTTTTTTGAGGGAACTCCATGGTGTAGTAAAGGTAGGTGTTAGGATTCATGCCTGGAATCCCCATCTCTCAGAGAAAGATTACTACCACATGTTCAATGTCAGCCAAGGTGATATAATGAATTCTAGGCCAGTCTAGGTTACAGAGTGAAACTACATCTTAAACTAAACAAAAAGTAGGAAAAAAAATCCTGGTGTGAGAAAGTAGATAAATACATGAATTACGTTTAAAGCAGGTAAATATGACATTATGCAAACAAAGTTACTCAACTATATTTGAATGCTTTAGATGAGTAGTTTGGATACTATAAAGGTGTATAAATATCTTTCTGAATGATTTGTTCTTTAAAAGGCTTTTCAGCAGCAATGACCAATAAATGAAGTAGGAAAAATGCTTCTTACGACTTAGCCTTGCAAGAGGACCCAGTGCTCTGACACAGAAGTGGCCATACCTCATTAAGGATTTCCGAGGCTCGCTTTGCCTTTTCCATCTCCAGGGACCCAAAGGGCACCCAGCCACAGCCCTTCATCCAGCTGTTGTAGTCAGCTTTGTATTCCACCTGCAACAAAAGAAGAGCCACAATTCCTTCACTGGCATTATTACACTGTGGACATTTTACGCATGTTTTAAAAATTCTTGAGTAGGACTGTTGCTGCACATGTGCACATTTCTTTGGTGATAGTATGGAACCCTTGGATTCCTGATTTTTAATTGTCATGTCCTCTGTTTCCCTCTTAGGTTTAGCTTAATAGAAATGTGTGGAATTCTAGCCCAGAAAATGTTTGATTCCAAACTGTATTTTAAAGAACAAATGGAACGATTACACTGGGACTATTGGCTGTAGAGGTTTGTTCCTTAGAAGTCTTAAGTGTTGTATCTCTGTGGACAAATTAGGCCTGAATTGATGATCCTTCTAATCGTGAATAATCTTGGTTATTTTCTAATAAGTCTTGATGGCTGTTGCTTGTCAAAGCCTTGGCCCACATTGCCCTTCATGTATAATGACCATCTTAGGAGGGTTTCTACATTGGCCTACAAAACATTTGGAAACAGTTCTACTTGTTAAGTTGCTTAAACAGGCAGTTATTATTTGGAATTGCTATTATATGGGGACAGTTACCAGATGCCAATAAAATAATGAGCTCTTCTAGTCATCTGACTCTAGATGACACCCAAAATTTATCTCTGGAAACAAGGTTAAAAATTATTGTTCTTTACTATATATTTTTAAAAACTGGAGTAGAAAAAAATTCAGGAAATCAACCTTGTCCCTGAGGAACTTCAAATAGAACTGTGATGAAGTCATACAGAGAAATTAAATAACTAAGAAATTAGATCATGCATATGGTAGAACTTTCATTTGTAATATATACACCTAACAAAATCAAATTATTACTCTGTATTATAATAATCTAATAGAAATTCCTGCCAGGAAGCTGTAAGATTACTTAGAAAACAGAATGAGTTAAAGTTTTACTCAAGTGTGCTGAGTTCTTTGTGCTATCCTGTTTAAACCCCTTCCTCTTATCTTGGGAAGGCAAACTCTCATGTATACTGTAGCTATCAAAGGTCCTATCACAGATCCTGTTTGCCAAAGAGGGAATACTTCATTTCCTATCTGTAAGCATTTGTGTGTTTTAATACATACTTGCAAATGTTTGTTTCTCCAGATGTGTCTAAGTGCCATGGAAATTCTCCTTGGTGAGCAAGGGACTTAGAGAGTACCCTCAGATGTCATACTGTTCCTTGTGCTATAAAAGCTGAACTTCATACAGCATAAGCTTGGGTTATGCCTGGGTGAAATCAAACTGAGGTTCCTTTGTTTCTCCTTTACCAGTTAGTATTTTCATGACAGTGGAGGTGTAAATTATACAGTCACTGTAAGAGTAGTGTCTCAGAAAACTAAAGTCTGTCATATGATCTAACAATTTGACTTCTGGGATATATACCCAAAAGTACTAAAATTAGACACTGAAAGGGCATTTGGTTATACATGGTCACAATAGTTAAAAGGTAGGAATAATCCAACATCCATCAACAGAAGAATGGATACACAAGATAGGGCATATATTTATAAAGGAATATTGCTCAGCTTTAAAAAGGAAGACAATTCTGACAAAAGCTATAACAAGTCTAAACCTTTAAGGCATTATGCTAAGTGAAAAAAAACTAGTCTCCAAAGACAAATAATGAATAATTCCACACTTATGAGATGTCTGCAAGAGCCAAACTTACACACCAACAAGTGGTTCCTGGGGAGCGGGGCAGAAGAGCAGAGAACAGGGTATCTAAGAGCCATTGCCTTCTGAGCTGGCCCTTGGCATCCATTTCAATGCTCAAAACAATTTTGGTTTTACTTCCGTTTAACAACTGAGACCTCTTAGTTCAGCAAGTTTGGTAACTTTCTCAGAAGGACATAGTCACAAAGCACATGTCTGACACATGTGTACTATCCTGAGGACATACATTCCTAAGAACCACAGGGGCCATTTCCCAATACTTCATGCTTCCTCACAGACAAGGCAGCTGTTTCAGGGAGGCACCAATGGCAAGGCTCATACTAGATCCTGTCCCATCTCCTTTCAAAGAGGGGAAGAGAAAGGCTCGGGACTCACATCACTCTGCAATGCGTACGCCTTCTTGGCCAGGTCCACATTGATGCTGTCAGGCGGGTAGCTGTAGTTGTGTAAGACGTGTTTATAGTCCACATCGCTGACAATAGCCTGAGATTTCTTAGCTTGGGTGACTTGGATCATGTCAAGCGGGGCTGTGTAGATCGTTTTTGACTTTTCATAGTCTTTCCGATATTCCCGCTGTAAGAAGAGCCTGTTTAGTTCTGCACATCCTTAATGAATTCTCAGGAAAGCAAAGTATGACTCAGAGAAACAGCTGCAAACATCTGAGCAATTATTTTGCCCCAAATTTGTTCCTATGTCTTATATCATCAAATTCCTCGAGAAAATGATACATGAACAGACCTTCCCAGTTTTACTTTACTTTTATCTTTTGGTTTTTGAGACAGGGTCTTGCTTGTGTGGCTCTGGCTGGCCTGGTAGTATCTATGAAGCCCAAGCAGGACTCAAACCATGGCAACCCTCCTGCCTCAGCCTGAGTGCTAGGATTATAAGCATGAGGGACTACACCAGGTTTTCTGTTAGAGAATAGCTATCATTAAGTTTAGGGAACTTGTTCTGCCGTCTTATATATTTTGTGGGTTGTTATCCTCAGGGAATGTGTTTATCCATTATGAAATCCAAGGGCTGGCTCAAGGATGGAAAACCTGAAACCTTCTGTGGCATGCAAGCACATGTTTAAAGCCTGCTCCACCGGAAAGGAACTAATGAGGAGGCGCTGCAGCGGCACTTACAGGGAAGTGACTAGCTGAATTGTTTTGACACTCGTGTTTATGTTCCCAGCAGCTGACACATATCAGTGCCTATAAAACACTGTCAAAACACACCACAAAAATACTTGCACATTCATGTTTATTGCTGCACTCTTTACAATAGCCAGGAAATGTAACTGGCATAGCTGTCCATCAGTAGTCAAATGGGTACATGAAATATGGTCCATCCACATAATGGAATTTTAGGTAGCCATAAGTAAAAGTGAAATTAGGACATTTGAAGAAAAATGGATGCAAGTGGAAATCATTATGTTGAGTGAAAAAGGCAGCCTCAGAAAGACAAACTCGGTATTTTGTCATGCTCATGTATGCGTGCGTGCGTGCGTGCGTGCGTGCGTGTGTGTGTGCATGTGTGTGTGTGTGTGTGTGTGTGTGTGTGTGTGTGTGTGTGTGTGTTCATATGGTGTAGGTTTCTAGGTCATAAACTACAAAGGGGGGCGAGAAAGAGACAAAGCCCCTAAAGTAGATGGGAAACAGAGAAGAAAATGGAATACATATGACAAGAAGGCAGAGGAGTTGACTACAGAGAAGGGAGCAAATCAGAGTGAGTGGGGGGATGTGAGGGAAAGCAGAAGTGACATAAGAAGAACAAAGTCTAATGTCACAGGTCATGTGTGTGAAGACACTGGGATGGACGTGGCCAAATTCGTTTGTATGCTGTCCTAAAAGAAATCCATTTTAAAATGTTGTCAAGGATGCAAATGTCTTTAAGAAAACACTTCCTTGCTATACATAGCTTAGCATTAGCCTGGCCAGTGTGTGAGAACAACCCATTGACAACGTCTTTCACTTGCCAAAGTCTTTATGCCTACTGGTCTAATGTTTTCAAGGACAGGATGAAAAAAAAAAAAAAAAAAAAAAAAAAACAAAACAAAACCAAAGAAAGCAAGCTCAAGCTTCCTGTGGCAGTGCTGTGGAATTAGTTGTAGCTTCTGAACCTGAGAAGGCATAAGGGACGGTGGACAGGCAGAGCATGCACACGAACATTGTGCAGGCATAAGGAGCGGTGGACAGGCAGAGCATGCACACGAACACTGTGCGATGCTCACAATAGTGATTTAAAAAGCACACATAGATCAATGTATATGCACATGGCTAAAACAAGCAAATGATACCCACATCTTCCTTCTTTACCATGGAAAAAGTGTTTGCAAGCTATACAGAACACTGTAGTCACTTTTCAAATCTCTTCTAAGCAGTATGTACCTTAGTTGGAAATAGGAGATTTTTTTTTTTTTTGCCTCTATCACTAGGCAATCCATAAATCCCTGAAATTAGGGAAATACATATCATAAAAAAATGGTCTACAAAGGTTATTTATATTTTTTAAATTATGCCCTCTTCTGATGCGCCGGAAGACAGCTACAGTGTATTACGCCAGAGCCAGAGCAAGTGGGCCGGAGCGAGCTGAGCCAGAGCAAGCAAGTTGGAGCGAGCAGGGCAAGGGCGAGAGGGACAAGAGTGAGCGGGCTGTCTTGACTTCAGTTCCCAGCAACCACATGATGGCTCACGGCCATCTGTACAGCTACAGTGTACTCATACACATAAAATAAATAAATCTTTAAAAAAAAGGCCTATCATCAGTGGGATGTTTTTCTTAGATAGAGGTTACTATCAATTATTAAAATCAATAGAAAGCATTGACAGCCATACTTGATTTTATATTGGAACTTCATTAGTTTTTTTTTTTCTAAAGACAGCTTTAAAAATCAATTTAAAAGCTTTTTCTAAATTAGATTAAAACATCTAGTGATCTTTTCTAAAGGGTTTTAAGAACAAAAAACTGATGCTCTGTTAAATATTAATGCAGACACTGAGCTACCAAGCAGGCAGCATACACCAGCTGATATGAGGCCCCAAACACATGTACAGCATGGGACTGCCGGGTCTGGACTAAGTCAAAGAAGACACACCTAACCCTTAAGAGACCTGAGACCCCAGGGAGTGGAGAGGTCTGCTAGGGTAAGGGTGGGGCGTGGGGACATCCTCGTGGGGATAGGGGGAGGAGGTATGAGATATGGAACAGAGGCTGGACAGGGAGAGGGATAAAGTGTGGATTGTAAAAACAGGATTAAATACAAAAATACAAAAAAATATTAATGCAGAGTCTTCCAAGTGGATTAAGTGTCAATTCCATCAGTAATTTCTTTCCTCAAATGTGAGATGTGTAAGAGCCAGGGTGCACTCTACCTCTAAAGTTCTCATCAAGTTCTTATGAACTTGAGCAGAACACATGGACACAAAACCCTCCAACTGAAATCTTTCTACTCCCTGGCACATGGCCAGTTAAACCATCCTTAAAATGGGGCAGACACTCACATCGCTCTGGTTCTTGGCGGTCTTCAGGGAGTGCAGCATCTTGGGGTCATCATTGATGCTGAGGGCACCGATCATCTTGCCTTTGCTCTTTTCATAGTCCTTCTTATACATCACCTGCAAGGACACCACACATGCTAACTGCTCAGCATGGGGCATCCCAAACCAGCAGCCCAGCCCAGGGCTACACTCACATCACTGGCATTCTTGCTGTTGGCTTTGGCAGCCAGCAGTGGGATGGCATCCACCTTGATGTCGAACTTCTTAGCTTTGCTCTTCTCCCAGTCGTGCTTGTAGACATTCTGGGAAAGTTTCACAAAAGAAATCAGTTTTCTTTTTTTTTTTAAAGACATTGAAAACAGGTTAATCCAGTGATCATTAAAAAAAATTGAAAGCTTATATCTGTAAACTTATTTCATTTATGAGTAATTTACTAACCAAATGTTAGTCTAACTATTGATTCTTTTATTGCATAGTTTCTTCTTCTATACCACTAAAAGTATAAACAGCATACTCTGCTTTAATACTTTAAAAGCCTTCTAAAGACGCTTATACATATCACAAAAAATTATATTATAGACAGTGACCTATAAAAGGTAAAATGAGATATTTACATGAGAGACATCTCAAAAAACTCTAGAGCTTATCATAGGGATAATGAGAAAATGCTTCTAATAATAATAACAGAGGTCCTGGAAATGACATCTGCTAATGAAGTAGGTCCCCAGAGTATGTGTGGCTTAAATCCTCACTTCCACTCATAACCATCTCCAGAGCTCACTGCGTTGAGTCTAGCTCTATGTCTTCAGGCAGACGCACACTTTCTCTCTTCCCACAGGATGCGAGCATGTGGCCTCTTACTTAGCACACTTTCCCTCTTCCCATAGGAGGCGAGCATGTGGCCTCTTACTTACGTCACTCAGGTTATAAGCATTGACTCTGTGCTGGATGAACTCCGGCGCATCTGCGGGCACGCTGCACTTGAATTTCTCCCCTTCATGCTTTGCTTTGTAATTCAGCTGAAGGAGTGAGGGGGCAGGGAGGGAGAATCTGTGTTACTGTGGGCTGACTGTGTGCTCCAACTTCACTTAATCCCTTAAAGTCACCATTGGTGCTACTTAAAGAGGAGCCACCCCTCAGAGGTGATAGGCTCACAAGAACTCCACCCTCATGGTCTGATTGGCTAACAGAAATAACTTCATTATAAAAATGAGCTCTGAGGAGAGCTTGATCTCTGGCTCCCTAAGCAATTCCAGTGAAACACAATGATTCAACAAGAGCCCAGAACTGGCACCAAGCCCTTAGGCTTCCTAACCTTTGGATCTAAGAATTAAGTAATCTCTATTCTTTTTGAAGGGTGAAGAGACAGTTTTAGACATAGTGTCTTACCAGGTAGCCCAGGTTGTCCTCAAACTCAAGATCCCCCTTCTTCAGTCTCCAGAGGGCTCAGGTTTCAGTCAAGGGCAATTATATCTGGTAAATGTCTATTTTTTATAAATTACTCAGCCCCAGGGTGGTTTGTTTGTTTTCCAGCACACAAAATGGACATGCATGCACAGATGTGCTCTGGCAAGTGTGGAGGTCAGAGGACAACTCTGGGGAGTCAGTTCTCTACTTCCAGCATGTGGAAGGAGATTAGGGATAAAAGGCTCAGGCATTCAGACTCAGTGGCAAGCATCTTTTCCCCCACTGAGCCATCTAGGCAGCCCCCATAGTTTAACTCTCCTTTGTTTCCAGATTGCGGCCGGGAGTATCACTTTGTTATAAGCCTGCCTTCTCTTGCTTTAAAGTCTTTGACTTCACCAGAACAGGAATGCTTTCCTTTTTGCCTATTAAATAGATGTCTTTGTCACTACTGTTCTAATATATGGCACAAAGGTCTACCATTCATAGGACACGTTTTAATAAGTAAGGCAATCCTATGACAAATCAATGAGTTATTTAAAAATATCAGCTACTACATTGCTGTCTAACAATCTAAGGGAGGGGTGCTATAGTTCAAGCTAGCAATTACATTTGCATCATACTAATCAAAATCTAAAACATGGCATTAAGGGCATGACAGATAGATGACACTTGAAGACACTGAGATTTTTCAGTAAGCCACACCCAGGTCACCCCCCTCACACAGAAGTCAGGACACTTACATCACTGAGCTGTTTGGTGTTGAGCTGAGCTTGCAATAGCACAGGAGTGTCGGTGACTGCTGTGAATCTTGTCTTATCAGGGTGCACTTTGTAGGTGTGCTAGAAGAGAAGAGAGTCTCTGCTGACATTTCACACTGTACTCTTCTATTCCTGTTCATACCTCACCAATACAGGGGAACTTTACATATAAAACTTTGCTTTCTTTAGTCCTGAAGAATGGATCCAAAGCTACTTCCTTTTGTTTTCTATTGCTCTTTCTCTTCTTACATCTCCCCTCCCCAATGTTGTATTGTAGATGTGTTGCTTTTATTTTAAACTAAAACACAATTACATTATTTCCTTCCATTTCTCCCTCACCTCTACTCCTTCTTCCTCATCCCCTTCCTGTTTTTTCTATACTTTATATTTGTCAAAAGACTGAAAAATCATTGAAGTTTCTGTTTCATCTAAGCCACCCAGTAAATCTTTCTATTTACTTGTGTTTAGTCTGGGCTGTACATTGAGATATAAGTTCTGTCCATTCCATCCTCCTTCACCTTTATACTATCCTCCTCCTCCCTGGTATATCCCAGTCATGTCTTCTCTCCATTCCTCTTTCTCTCGAGACTGTTCTTTCTGCTTCTCTGCCCCTGATCTTGGCATAGCAGAACAGTCTTGCCTCAGATCACTCTGGACCTCCAGTCTCCTCACATCATCCTGGCCTAACTTTGTCTCACCCCTTTATATTAGATATTGCTCTTCCTCCTGAGTGTTCCTTGTTCATTGCCTGTCTCTTCCACTTCCGCTGAACTTCTGTTAGAGCAGATCACTTTGTCCTCTATTCCCCGCACCGAGGACAGTGTCAGGCTCATGCTAGCCCTGGCGTCACTTTGTTGAACAATGAACATCCTGATTATGACAAACTTGGATAGTCTCCTTTTGCCCTGAATTTATAGCTCTACTAACTACTGAAAATAGACAAAAAACCTGAAAGAATTTCATAACCAATAGATATCTTCCTAGAAATTTTTGTGTTCCCGAATCCAACCCCTAAAGTCAAATTAAAAAAAAAAAAAAATCCCATCCTGACAACTAGGTGACAACATTTAAACTCCTGTTAAATGTACCACTAGATGTCAGAAGCATCCTACACCCAATCTGAAGAACTCAGGGCAGCTGGCTTACATCTTTACACTGGTCCAACTTCTTGATAGCTTCGTATTCTTGGGTTATCGTCTGAGGGAAATAGCATTTCCCTTTATCTTCTTCATATTCTGCTTTGTAACTCTTCTGAAATGGCACAAGAACAAAACCAACTCAGGATGGCTGTTGCTCCCAAACAATGTCACTGCGAGACCAGAGGAACTGGAATCAAACTTACATCACTGTTTTGAGCAGACACTTTCATGCAGTGTGTATGATATGGGTCTTCAAAGCTGCCTACATAGTGTCCCAAGATATTCTTTACATATGAATCTTTATATTTAGCCTAACGAAATAAAAACACACATACTTTAAGTCAATAGCGACTTTTCAATGGGCAGGAAAGCCTTCCCACCCAAGAGGTGGCCATGGCTTTTCAAACCTCACTGAAGTTCTTCAGAAGGGTGTCAAGTTGATACTTAGGGGTCTCACAGTAATTCATGCTCTTGGCCTTTGTCTTCTCATAGTTTTCTCTGTATAGTCTCTGTCAAAGCAAAGGAAAAAAGAAAGAAAACTATATCTCACACATTAACAGTCATCTATGCCATTGACAGACTCGAACAATGGGGTGGAATTGTTAGGGTTTCTTCCGCCCGTTTTCTACCATGTGGAAAGGATACTCTTGAAGCACACGTCTTGTATGGTGTCACCTGCTAATAACAGCAAGTGTTCATATTACCTATCCCAGTATTTCTCAGATTGAAAAAGATAGTGCATGTATGCCTTGAAATAAAAACTATCCCATTTATGTGTGCTTGAAGAATGTGGATTACTTAAAAATGTGAAGTAAAATAAGGCCTAAGGGGGCTGGAGAGATGGTTCAAGCAGTTAAGAACACTGGCTGCTCTTCCAGAGGTCCTGAGTTCAATTCCAAGTAACCACATGGTAGCTCACAACCATCTGTAATGGGATCCGATGCCCTCTTTCTCGTGTGTCTGAAGACAGTGACAGTGTACTCATAATAAATAAATAAATAAATAAATAAATAAATAAGGCCTAAGTCCTAAGAAGGGCCTGAGGACTCAGGCAGTCCCATGAAAGCCTCCAGCTCAGCATATGATGCACACACTTCTCATACCCCTGGAAGTTGCTTTTTACCATCAACCTTACATTCTCTTTTTAGCAGCTACCCATGAATTACAGTTTTAAGGTTTGGAGTCCTTCAATGGGCACATCTGTCATATTTTGCTTCACATCCTCTCTTTCATAAAATTCTTAAACCGAAGTGTCTTGCTTCTATGTTTCTGCTTCTTCTGGTTTTCTACTCTGTCTCTCAGCTGATCTCACTTCCTGTTTTTTGTTTTCTGCATGTCTTTGCAAACACTTCAGTTCAGGACACTGAGGGAGTGAGTACACACCCACACTGATACTAGGAGAACTGTGTATACAAACATTAGGCCACTTCTGAGAAGTAAAGGAAATTGCATTTTTATTATTTGTTTCCTCCTTATAGAACAAAGGCATAGAGGAGATTAAAGACACAGTCCTCCCAGAGAAGAATGTCACTGACAGTGAATCTCTGCTATCACCTCTCCATATTTAGTCTGCCATGCAAATGTGAGATTTGAGTGTAGGTTGACAGGCAACCCAAGGGTATATTAATTAGTGTGCATCCCTACATTAAAACAAAGTGGCTTGTGAAAGTTACTCACATCGCTCTGGTTCTTGGCGGTCTTCAGGGAGTGCAGCATCTTGGGGTCATCATTGATGCTGAGGGCACCGATCATCTTGCCTTTGCTCTTTTCATAGTCCTTCTTGTACATCACCTGCAAGGACACCACACATGCTAACTGCTCAGCAGGGGGCATCCCAAACCAGCAGCCCAGCCCAGGGCTACACTCACATCACTGGCATTCTTGCTGTTGGCTTTGGCAGCCAGCAGTGGGATGGCATCCACCTTGATGTCGAACTTCTTAGCTTTGCTCTTCTCCCAGTCGTGCTTGTAGACATTCTGGGAAAGGAATTAGTAAAAGTGAAATGTCTGTCATCACATTTAGAGACCAAGGCTAACTATTTATGTATGTATGTATGTATGTATGTATGTATGTATGTATGTATGTATGTTTTATGAGAAGGGGTTTCACTGTATGGTCTTGGCTGTTCTGGAACTGACTCTATAGACCAACCAGACTGGCCTTGAACTCAGAGATACAGCTGGCTCCCCACCCCACCCCACTCCACCCTGTGCTGGGATTAAAGACATGCACCACCACCACCCAGCTAGCACTTTATTCTTTATAGAAGATAAAGGCATCTTGCTCATCGTCTGAAAAACTGTGCATGCTTGAGAGGATTCTCCTCAAGCTGGAGCTTGGAAGGGTCTTGTTCTCCGTCAGAATATTTCATCAAATTAGCTCAGTCCCAGTGACCTCACTAATATCTGAGCCCTGAACCAAACCGCAGCAAGTGGTACACACCTTCTGCAGTTAGCCTACTCTCTGTGGTTTCAGAAATCACTTCCATTTCCCCTCTAAATCTACTCAGAGGTCATTTCAGGAAGCATCCTATTGCCCTCCAAAGCTGGATAATTGAAGTACTTGTTTTGGGAATTGAAGAAGTTAAGATACACTCTTCTCCCGAGGGTCATTTAACTCTTCTATAAAATTAAATTTGGAAAATGAAAGCTGGCAATGGATTCACGGCCTTCTGCCCTTTACATCTTCCTTCTGTGCTATCATTAGCATAAACCTTCTTACAGGTAGAAATAAGTCTAATTTGTGTAAAAAAGGGACACTGTAGGCCTAGGGAATAAAGGAAATCATTTCTTAAAAAAATTATATTCTAAGAAAATTGAATTACAATATAGGATACATAACAATGCTAACAGATCTACCATTAAGATTTAAAACAAAATACACATGCAGGGTGGTATTTTAGAGGCTGGTTAGAATATATTGATTATCTAACAACTGAATGAAGTTTCTTGTAAGATGACTACAAAGAGGCAGTAGGGATTTACAAGGCAAGTTTAAAGTCATTTTGGTAGGAAGGTTAGAAACATACAATTGTGAAGGGTTCTTGCCATCTTTAACACTGAAGTAGCCATTGAATTACAATGAAGCAACTGAAAACCAGGGGCACAGCTCTCTGTGGCACAGTGCATGAGGTACTTACATCACTTAGGTTATAGGCGTTCACTCTGTGCTGGATAAAGGCAGGAGCATCTGGAGGTATATGACACTTGAATTTTTCACTTTCGTGTTTGGCCTTGTAATTTAGCTACAAAGGGGTAAGCAGGGAATGGGGCAGAGAGAGGACCATTAAGATCAGAAGAAAAAGATTTACTAAATACAAAACCTTCTTCAGACATGTTGGAAAATAGCTGGCCAAGATCACAAGAGCGGCAGCTTAGGAGGACCGCACTGTTGAATCTGTGTACTGGACTCTTGTCATGTCACCACGTTTATCACAGTCACCATGTCCACCGCCATGGCAGGTGACAGAGTGAGGTGGTTCTTCATTCACATTTCCCTCCATGCCTCGCACAAGTGGTGCTTTAATGAAAGCACTGTCCTGGCCTCCTCTTCATTGCTGATGTCGCTTTACTGGACACCTCATACATGTCACCTTGCATATAACATGCTTACTGATACTGCAGTTGAAACTGTGATTTCTGGCCATAAATACACTGAGGCCATTTAAAACTTATCTCTAGGCTTCCATTTTCTAGAAAGTGATTTGGCAGAGAGAAATCTGCATGTTAAACATCTGATCTGTGTGCCACACCTGTATATTCTGAACACATCTCCTGTTGGGTCGATTTCTAGAACATCTACAAGTTACGTAAGAGAAAAAGAGGCATAGCAAGATTAAGTTGCTTGACAACTGTTGTCACAAGAACAGTTTTGTCTAAATCTAGAATTCCTGTTCTTTTCAGTACTTTAAGCTATGATGGTTTCCTTGAATCAACAACTTTACGAAGCTTATCTACTTGAAAAGAGTCCATCCCACCAGATAGGAAAATATTTTAAGTGATTAGAGACATATGAAGTTATTAGAGATATATAAACTAAAATGTAAAGGTTTTCTAATAAGTGAAATAAAATGAGAAGTTGAATTTTTATAGGCTAAGAATGTAGTGGGAAAGCATTTGCTCACATGAACAAAGCTTGGGGTTTGATCCCAGAATGGCAAAATGGAACAAATTGAATTTCTGTATGGATTTATGAAATGTCTTCTCAACCCACTGTAACTGGTTCCCTAAATGCTTAGAAGAACTTACATCGCTCAGCTGTTTGGAATTGACCTGGGCTTGCACCAGAACAGGAGAGTCTGTAACTTGAGTAAACTTTGTTTTATCTGGGTGGACTTTGTAGGCGTGCTGTGAGGAAACAAAGGGATTTGGGTTAGCAGTTGGTCTATGGTCTATGGGCTAGGGGAAAAAAAAAACCTATCCCACCCCCACTCCAAAAATCTGTGGTTAATCAAACATTTCTTGGTTTTTGTTTTTAGTTGGATTGCAGTTCATCTGAATGATGCTCTTCTGTGAACATGAGGAGGACACCCATGTCTTCAGATTCCTAAGAGTTCTTACAGCAATGAGCTAGAATTAGCTCGTGGGACCCAGGATACCAGCAGGAATAGAAATATATCTTCTACAAAATAGATGCTGGTTCCTAAGTGTCTCTTGGCCTCTAGATGCTACAAAGGACAGCAACATCTGGGTCAATATCCTTGAGAGGGGAAGGATCTGGCATGTGGGAGGAGGGATGACTGTCACAGTTTCAATCTGTGAACATACATCTTTACACTGGTCCAGTTTCTTGATTGCTTCATATTCCTGGGTAATGGTCTGGGGGAAGAAGCCTTTGCCTCTGTCCTCTTCATACTCAGCTTTGTAGTTTTTCTACGAAGGGGAAAGCAATCAGATGTAAGGATGCAATCTTTATTTTATGCCTTCAGCCTACAATGTCTTACTTAGCGTACGAAAACAATAGTCATAGGACTTACATCACTATTTTGGGCTGTAACTTTCATACAGTGTGTGTGATATGGGTCTTCAAAGCTGCCCACGTAGTGTCCCAAGATATTCTTTAGGTAGGAATCTTTATACTTAGTCTGAAAGACAAGATGTTCTTCATTTATTAGCTGATCTGCCCCTTATTAACTATGAGAGCCTTTAAACAGGTTGAACAACCGTTTAACCACTTACATCACTACTGAAGTTCTGTAGCACTGTGTCGAGCTGAAACTTGGGGGTTTCACAGTAATTGATGCTCTTTGCTTTGGTCTTTTCATAGTTTTCCTTGTATAGTTTCTGCCAAAGGGAGGGGATAAGCAGTTAAAATAGATCCTGTCCCTCCCACACTGATTATAAACTCATTTTCCAACACCAAACAAAAGAAGAAGAAAAGATACCACCTGTCAATTATCTTAGAACCTGACAATCAAATACAGGGTGATGTGGTATTATTAGCAATGATTGTCAAACCAGATTTTTTAAATTTTCAAGAACTTAAGAATCCAACATACTATCTCTAGCTGAGCCTTGGTGGCAGGGCTGTGCCTCTGAGCTGCTGCCCCCTCTCTCCCCATCTCTCCCTCTCTCTCCTTCTCTCTCCCTCTCTCTTTCCCTTCCTTCCCTCTCCCCTCCCTCCTCCTCCTCTCTCTCTCACCAACTGTGACCCGTGTACACAGAAGCCCTGATAACACCAGTCTATAGCCTTGTTATTTTCAAGTAAACATTCATGAAAAGGTAATTTGAAAAAAGTACATAATTAACCTTAAAAAAAAAAGACCCTTATGAGAATTTGAAGCATGGGTCATCACTAACTCCTCTTGACTGCTAGCATTTATTTAGCCTTAAAATAACAAAAATCAATTATTGGCTTCAAGTACATGGCTGAGAAAGCTGCTATCACCACTTTTTCAGGTTGGATTTTCAAAGTTTCAATAATCCTATTCTTTTATAATACATTTATATTCCTGTTTCTAGTAACATGAGTCAATTTGAATCTGAGATAGTTGGTTTCATAAACATGCCCTTCATTTGGAAGGCAGAAGTAGTTCATATTGAGATCATAACAGAGCGATTTGGAAAGATGGATTAACACCTTATTCCTTGGCTTCCAACCCACCCAGCCATATGCACACACTCCCTATCATGCTAACTTAACTCAAGGGCAGAGAAATGGTAACTAACCTACTCAGAGAGCTATGTAAAATCTTTGAATCTTGGAAAAAGCTTTGTATAATTTGTCCATGACCAAAAAAACCCCCTCAAATTTAGCCTGTTTATGTTTGTTGTATATGTGTGCATTTGGTGTATGTTTGGTGTGGGTGTGTAAGTGTGAGTGTGTGTGTGTGTTAGTCAAACTGGTGAATTCACCTTTGACCTTTAGTCTTCTAGTAGTAGGCTCTGGCTTGTTTATCTATTTCAATTGCAACATCCTATTCAGGCTTTAAAGAACTCCATAGACAGAAACAGACAGGGAACAACATGTCAAGAGGTATCTTCAGTGCCTGCAGATGACAGCTTCAGGAACTGTTTTTGAAAGTCTTATTTCATCTGGTCAGAAGCCCAGCATACCATGCTCCATGTCTACTGGGAAGATCAGGTGCTGGAAACTTCTAAGCAGATGGTCATCTCCCTGACCTTTGAACCCAGTCCACTGGCTGCAGACCCTGAGGCATGTTCTATTCAGAGACACTCAGCCTTTATCGCTCTTCTCTGCCTCTGCCTCTACCTTTGCCACTACAACCTTCCACATTAGTAAAGCTACACAGGCATACAGGTACCATACAAGGAGAAAGACTCCATCAATCTTGACATTAAGGTTTTAAAAGCATTTGCGAAGAGTGTCGACTTACATCACTGAGAACGTTTCCTGCTGACTTCAGCTGCTTGAGCAGTGGGTTCTCTGAAGCAGGAAGTACATTATAGTCTGCTTTTCCTTTATTCTTTTCATAGTCTTCTTTGTATTTTACCTATAGGATGAAATAAAATAATAAAGTAACTCTACAGGTTATTTTTGACCTTGTCTCCATCATACCAATTATGACATGGCTCCACAATCAATTTGTCTTTAGAAAAATGGCAGCTTGACATTTTATAACCATAAAACCCACAGCAACTCATAGCAGCAGTACAGAGAGTGCATGAATTTCCAGGAAACTTTTCCTTTCCTTCACTTATTCATTCAAAACATCAGAGGGAGTTGATTCTGTGCCTGGCTCTGGGAAAGTCACAAAAAAGAACAGCATATGGTCTCTGTCCTC
>JADRCD010226763.1:0-39524 GCA_019843815.1 Montemys delectorum
CCCTCCCCCCCCTCTCTCTCTCTCTCTGTCCTCTCTTTTGTCTTCTTCTCCTGGCCCCTCTCTCTTAATAACCTTTTCCTCTCCTCTCATGATTCTGTCCAGTAGGCTGACCATGTCTGGCTTGTCTGGTTCCATACTTTCTCTCCTTGCTCTGGACTCTTACAGATACCTTGGCTGTGTGCTCTTCCTTGTCTGCAACAAAACAACAACAATAACAACAACAACAACAACAACAACAACAACAAAATCAAAAAAAAAACCCTTCCTCTCAACATATCTTGGAGCAGTCATGTCCTCTGTTTATACACCAAGCTCTCTTATCTGAAGTATCCCGTGGACCACTGCTGCACAGAACATTTGTAAAACACTGGGTAGGACCTGTCCCAAAGAAAAAAAATGTAGCAGAATGACTGATTTGCTCCCGCTAACCTAGTACCTTCAGCTTTAATTTGCTCCCAAGTCTTAAGAATGTCCCTGGAAATTGTTACTTACAGACATAGGTCTGGGATCCAAAGAACCTAAAAGCAAACTAAATTTTTTCCCTTATTTTCTCTGCAAGAAAAAAAAAATGACTATTCAGTGGACAAGTGAAGTGTGGTTAAGTGCAAGTCAAGCCTACTTTTAGTCATTAAACTAATATTAAATCTGCCAAGACCCAAATGAGAGCCTGGGGTTTTTTGTTTGTTTGTCTGTTTGTTGTTTTTTGGCAGGGAATCGTGATAGTCAAGGCTTATACTCCATCCCATCCTTAAAAAATAAATAAATAAAAACAACATAAAAGACTGGAATGAAGAAAGGTGGGAAGCGAGGAGGGGAGAGGGAGAAAAACTTTATTCTTTCAACATTGACCCATTTTGTTCAGGTCTAACAACTCAAGAGCAGCAGAGTCATTGAAACAGGACTGTAAACTGTAACACTCCTCAATTACTTCTTGTTGGCCAGACAAGCAAACCTATTATTTGACAATGCATCATGGTCCAAGATAGTAAACTTTATCATACAGAGGTCATGAGAAAAAGACCACAGGTACAGTTTGCTAACCTCCACTAGATAATTTTTCACAGTTATCATCCAAGCACTGTAAAAGCACAAAAGATACGTTATCTTCAGGCTCGGTTTATTATAACGTGCGGGTGAAATGCCCTATAAAACCACTTACTAGGTAACTGTTGCGTGCTTCTCTGTGCAGAAAGTCAAATCAGTAAAACACCTTTTTGACAGTGTCTCTCTAAGTGTCAGAAATAAAAGGACGTGCTCTTAAAGGAGAGATAGCCCATTATTTATCAGCCCCTTCACTTTCCCACACGCACACACGAAGATCCTCATCGCCTCTGTGCATGCCAGAGACACTCAAAAGAATCCTTCTTAGTCACCTCGTTTCTTTTACAGCCGAGTATTTCACGGCAGAATTGTTACTAGAGAGATCTGCAAGCAGCATTAACTCAGGGCACTATAGGTGCCAGTATCTCAAGCACCTCCGTCCCAAGGTTCCCCTTGGGGTCATAATATTGAGTGAGACCCAAGAAATACAAAATAAAAAGATGATGGATTCCCTCAGCAAATGTTCTCAAGACTCACAGATTTAATATTAGAGTCCAGGAGAGGTCGGCAAAGTGTAGCTCAGACCTTAGGATTTTCTATGAGCCTACCTCTTTCCCACACAGTAGTGTCTTCATGGGCCACAGGGCAGTTCAGGGGAAGCAAAGTCTTGCATGATTAAATCGCAGCATGTATAATGACATCCCAGGAAACTCGGGGTTCACAATGCAACCCCCAAAGGGAAAGGTGAGTTAAAGAGACTATCAGTCAGTTCCTCCCAGAATGCAATTCTCTTTAGAGTTCTTCCAACAGTCCAGCAAGTCTCAGCCCCTCATCTGTTCATGTTAAGGAATCATTTTCTAGAGTGATTTAGAAAAGAAATGCACAGTAACTTGGGGTTTATTGGACTCCCCATGAAAATCTGCTGGATATTTGGGGAGTGGGTTTTTCCCAAATAAAATAAAGGGCTATAGTAGGATCAAAAGCAACAGAACATAAAATTATTACAAAATAGTGACAATATAGTAACAAGTGTTATTCTCAAGAATCAATGAGAGAATGGATTATAAGATACATATGTGAAATAACACATATGTTAGTTTGCTCAATGTAACCATCTCATGATATATACACCCAGGCTCTGCATTGGACGAACCAACCAACCAGATTAAATGTATTAGAGACACATGTGCATTCACTGAACACATGATAGAGCTGTGTATGTACTCATTTAACACATGATGGAGATGTGTGTGTATTCACTGAAAGCATGGTGGCTTTTGTCACTATTTCCTAAATAATACAGTGTAAAGCTATTTGCATAGCATTCACATTGGATTGAATTGGGGCCCTCTAAAGATTATGTAAATAAAGTATGAGGATATACATGTAGGTTTTATGCAAATGTCTATGAAGGCAATCCCTTGAGCATCTGTAGAGTTTGGAGGGGGTTAAGAATCAGTACCTAGGGATGCCAAACAATAATTGTATTTCAAAACATCATATATACAACAAACAATACAATTTTTACTTGTCCATTCAAAAATGTCAAAAAAGAAAAAAGCTGCTATCCAGCTATAATTAAGTACTACTAGGCATGGGTTTGAATTTAGGGCAGAGTGAGCATAGGGCAAGCCAGCTCTGATAGAATAAGTTACCTACTCTGAGGACAGATTGTTGAGGTCTACAAACTGGCCTAGTTAATTTATGCTATTCTGCAGAATAGTAGTTTCTAGATTTTAGTATATATCAGAATCACGAAAAAAAAAAAAACAGTAGATAAATGTAATGTAAGCTGCCCTTCAGCTGGCAAAGCTTATAACTTGGTTGAATGGATACGACTTTTATACTAAGAACAAAGGGCCATTAGAATACCACTGTAAAGGTCTTCTCTTCTTTTTCTCGTGCTTTTCCACATCTATCTATCTATCTATCTATCTATCTATCTATCTATCACTTATACACATCCATGCACACGCCATGGCACACACATGAAGGTCAAGTGACAACCTGCAGGAGTCAGTTCTATGCTTCCAGGTGGGTTCTTTTGGGTTTTTTGTTTGTTTGCTTGCTTTCATTTTAGTTTATTTTAGACAGGATCTCACGGTTGACCTGTGAGCCCATGAAGACCTGAAACTGTCCATCTTCTTGCCTCAGCCTCCAAAGTGCTAGGAAGAATGGTGGATGACTGGTGGAAGCCCTGTCACTCAAAGCAAAGGGGATAAGCAGTTAAGACGTTTTTACTACTAAAAGTCATTCAGGGACCAACAAAGGAGCCACACAGCAGCCTCTCTTTGGCCACAGTTTTAATTAATTAATTTTGAGTTTGTGTGAATGGTATAAGAGTGTATGTGCACCTACTGCATGTCCATGTGTGTGTAGCTACATTTACATGTACTCTCTGTATGTGTGGAGGGAAGAGATGAATGGATACCAGGTCTCTTCTTCTATCACCCTCCACTTATTTTTTGAGACAGGGTTTCTCATTGGATCTGAGGGTCACTATTTGGCTCTATTGATTGTCTAGAGAGCTCCAGAGAACCTCCTGTCCCATCCCTAGTGGGTCATAGGTACATGCCACAGTTTCCAGTTTTACAGGGACGCCAAGGATCTGAACTCAAGCCCTCATGTTTGCACGGCAAGCACCTTACTAAGCCACTGTGTCATCTCCTTGATCCTTATTTTCTACAGTTTTTCTTTCTATCAGTACTGTTTACTAAAAGTATAATGTGATACAATAAAAAAGTATAGTGTGATACACTGCACATAACTTTTATTATAGTATAATAAAAATTTATTTTATTATTGTTGATCTCTTATTTACTTCTTTTACAAGTTAAATGTTACTATAGGTATGCATGGTCAGAAAAAAAAGCATACCTAAGACTGGATGCTAGCCATGGTTTTAGGCCTCACCCTAAAGGTGAGGTCTTGGATATACTCCCTGCATATCAGGGAATACTTATATAGAGAGAATTTCACCTAGAGTTACGCTAAAATATCAACTCAGGGAAGCTGAAATATAAACAAAAAAATCCTCTATAGTCAAGTAAAATCTCATTTCTGAAACGTTCCTAACCACGACAAAAAGACCTTTGAGGCCTTTCTAGAGTGAGCTCCATAGAGTCAGCATTCAATTATCCCACAAATGCTGGCTGGGTATGCAAGAAAACAAGACTATGTGACAAGATGCCACAGAGTGCTGTGGCCCCCTTTCTCTGCAGCCTTAACAGGGGTGCTGGCTGAAGCTGAGTTCTCCTCCACAGAGCCACTCCCAAGACTAGGCCCTAAGTGTCTGTCACGGCTGGGAGCTCAGCTGGGTTCAGAAATGGGTTCTCCACGTCTTTCCATCTAGGTTTCTTCATGTGTCTGGACTTCCCCAAAACGCGGCAGCTGCATTTTAAAGGCAGGCACCGTAAGAGAGAGAAAGAGGTGGGTAGAAGTAGAAGGCACACATCTTCTTTGGTCTGTCTTTGGAAGTCACAGAGCATCAGTTCTACCATGCCATCAGTGAATGAGCCCACAAGGCTCCGCCTCGGTCACGAAGATTAGGCACAGGCTGTTCTCCAGAGGCCTCTCTCCAAAGACAGAGTCTCTGTGCAGTCTAGATTGACTTCAGACTCTCAGTACTTCTTGCAGGATTGCAGGCAGGTATCGTGGTGTGCAGTACAGCACTTGCTATGAAAATGGCAGGGTTCTAAAAGGTCACGTGTGACAGGGAATGATCCGTGTGGCCTGTCATGGGTTGGGTCGTGTCCCTTCACTCCAGAATTGCTCAGACCTCAGAATGTGATCTCGGACAGAAAAAGAAAAAGTCATCATAAGTGCAATTAAGTTAAGACGAGGTCATGTCAGCTTAGACTTCACCCTAAACCCAATGACTTATTTTAACAAAGGGTTTGACACATAAACACAGGGAAACATGGAGGCCAGAGTGACATTGCCATGAGCTACAGAATGCCAGAAGTCACCTAGGAGCTGAAACAGACCTCAAAGTCTCTTGAGCTTCAGAGGGGAGCCTGGCCTTGTCCACGTGATGCCGAACCCCAGGGCTATGAAAACACATGCGATCTTTTAAACTGTTGGGTCTCTGCTGGCATGGCAGCCCTCAGAACTACCACAAAGGGGACTCTGCCCCCTTTTGGAGTCTGCCATCAGCCACAGTTGGTTACATGAGGACCGAAGGGACAGTCTAGCCAGTTCAGGAGGTGCGTTTCCATTCCCGGGTGCTCTCTACAGAGCAGGCAGGTGCCGCCTGTACCAGCACCTGCTGGTTCAGAATGCAGCATTACAGCTGACAAGACTGAGCTGGAACCAGAGAAGCAGCTTTAAAAGACCAGCCACTGGCGAGAAGTTGGCACCAACTCAGACCTCTGCGCTACTGATCCCCTGCTCCACCACCAGCACCCCCCCCCCCGTGATGGGTGGGGAGTGCTGCATCAGGCAACCCGTGCTTCTGTGCTTTAATTATTTATACTGTGCAGTCTAAAGTGGTGCTCAACTGGCCTAATGATTCGGGTGATTGAATCGAAGGAGAGAGAACTGAGCTTATGTGGAGGGCTTCTAATAGACTTCTCTGGAGTTTACAGATGAAGGGAAGACCCACCCCACCTAAACCTTCGCTTTCTAATAGACTAACAAACCTCTCTAAATCTCCTTCCGAGACTCCCCAAAGTACCAGACAGTGGCATTTTCGCTGAAGAGCCAAAATGAGTGCAAGTTTTGTGGCTGGCACAGATGAAATCAGGAATTTGTTAGTGAAGTGTTCTACATGCTGGCAGCTCTCTCATGACTGTATGCAGAGGGCCCTGATCAAGCCAGTGCAATAAAACGAGCGGTCTTCTCCTCTTAGTCATCCCAATATTTCTGCTTGGCTCAGACTGGATTCCAAACAGTCCTGGGGTTCTCAAGAATGTTTTATATCATTTTTCCCTAGCTGGATGGTCTTTTAGATTTTCTGGTTAAGACTCTAAGCCTTCCTTGTAAAACTCAAATTATATCAGTTTGGCTGGTCTCTCTGCCTTCCCTCCACACCCCATGGTAAGGCACTCATTAATTTAGATTTCCTGGGAACTGTGGTCCCTCCTGGCCAGGACTGGTAAAGAAATTTCATTAAAGAGAATTATTTTTTCCCTAAACTTTTTGGGCTGATAGTTTCACTGAAAGGTGCAGAGGGACAGAATCGTCTCTGCGTGCACTAAGCTGAGACCATCGGGGATGAGCCCAGGAGAAGGGAGTGGTGGAGGGAGGGAGCAAATGACTCCCTGGGGAGGAGAAACAGATCCAAGGAGGAGGAAGGGAGAATGGTGATGGGCAAGGAAGAAACAAAGATCCCCCACTGCCATGAAGCTACAGAATTTTCTAGAAGAGCATCATAAGTTCTGAAGGCAGGCAATCTACAAAGGAGAGCAAAGGGAGGGTGGTTGGGCTGGGGCTGGGGTCCTGAAGTCCAGTCATGTACAAGAAGCAGACTATGGGTCTCCTCCAGGGCATGCTGCAGACCCTAGAAAACTGCCCTCATCTCTGTCCTATCACAAAATATTGGACTACAGAAAGACGTGAGGGGAAAAGGGAGTCTACACCCTCCAATACTAATCTCTAAATAAAAATACGTTTGGTGGTAGTGAAAGGTGAAGTAATTCTCCAGATGTGCTTGTAGTAGAAATGTGAACATCACTTTTTCAACTTATTGAGAAAAACAAAGTTAATAATACAACTCACATTTAGTGTCCAGTAAGCGGCAAGAGTCATGTTAAGGATTTTATGCACCTTAAGTCTTAGCTTACTGAATTCTCACAAAACCTTTATGAGGGTCTTACCCTTATCACCGTGTCCATTTTTAGATTTAAAAACAAAGACACAAACTTGTTCATGGTGACACTGGGCCAGGATTTGAACTAGGAAGCTACCAGCCTACCCTCTGAATACGGGCCCTCTGCCCGCTGCCTCATTTATCTCATATATGGCAGCAGGAGTATGAGGAAGCTGGGCACATTGCACCTGCAGTCAGGAAGCCGACCGTCTTGCGTAAAGACCATGGAGATATAAAACACCATCAGGAGAACAAGGCCCACAGAACCAAAGAGGCAGGGCTCTTAGGGGCTCATAGAGACTGAGGTGGCAACCATGGAGCCTGCATGGTCGGCGCTAGGCCCTTTCTCTATATGTCATGGTTGTGTAGTGTAAAGCTTCTGTGGGACTCCTAACAGTGGGAGTGGGATCTATCTCCAACTCTTGGGACCCTTTCCCTCCTCCTGGGTTGCCGCCTCCAGCCCTGACATGAGCATTTGTGCCTAGTCTTGTTGGATCTTGTCATACCATGTTCAGTGGATATCCCTGGGAGGTCTGCTCTTTTCTGAAGGGAAATGGAGGAGGAGTGGAACTGAGGGAGACGGGAGTGGGAGGGGGCGGTGCCCAGATGGACTTTACCCTCCAACTGAGAACCAAAGTACAGCCCTCCTTCTTTAAGTTGCTCTTGTTGGACACTTTGTCATAGCAACAAGACAGTAAGGAATACATTGGCTGAGGTTATGCAAGTCCTGGAGTCAGGCTGACTTAGAACCAGAACCTCCGAAAGCCTGGCTTGCTGCAAGGCTGACTAATGTATCCGTGTTGCTCATCTTCCCAAATTAACTATATCAACCCAAAAGATTTGTACAGTCACACCTGCTGGCGTGAGCCCTGGGAAAAGGGGGCCCTCACAGACAAGCTGGCCACAGGGACAAAGAGCAGCTGTGAGGAGGGATAGCTTTTTAATGAATTTATTAATTAATGTATTGATTTATTTTGCTTTAGTCTGACCGCTAGTGCATGTAGCCTCCCAACCCCAGGTCTGCAGTTGCTGAGAACACAAAGGAAGAAACTGTTGATGTGCTGATCCTCCAGAGGCTTCGAAGTTTATCTGAACAAACGGTAGAGGAACTAAAGCTGAAAGAGAGTTGAAGCATCAAAATGACTTCTTACCTGTGTTAACAAAATAACCAGGCCTTTCCTTGGATCCCTTTATGGCAGATTAAGAAGGCTTTGGGGGACCCTGCCATACCTGTCACTAACATTTGCATATTTGCATCTCACACCACAGAAACCCTTTAGATTAACGAGCTCCCTATCTGCACCATATTCTTCTCTTAATCGTCGAGTTGTAGGTATTGCCAATCCCGCTAAGATTAAAGAGGAAAGAATTTCTGGTACGAAATTTTGCTAATGACTGACAAAGACATAAAATCTTGCTGCAATAAATTAACACGTGTCTCCTAATATGGACCTACTGATTTACTTGAGGTAAAATGGCCCTGAAACCACACACCTGGGCATCGTCAGACCCTCCTCTGAAATAGTGGGTTTTATATTTATGCTAGCTGCAATGAACCCTGAGGACAGCCATCTGGTACTGCAAGTACCAATTGCCCTGAAGTGGAAAGTGGCGTTTCTGTAATGCTGCCATCAGTAATCCTGAAGGCGGTGTGCAGAAGAGAAGACCCCTCCTAGGGCCCATCATTACCACCCCCAACAGCTCTGTGCTCCCCTTTCCAGCTTTTGTGAATTCTTTTTACCTACTTTGTGGATATTGCGTGCCTTGAAAAAGAGTGTCGAGTTCTCTGAAGAAGGAGGCCCAGCATGGCAGGGGATAAGAATAGTCAGGCCCCAAGCATGAAGATGGTGACCCTACCCTGACTCCCAGTCCCTTCCAAACTCTAGTTCTGCCATTTGTTATACCTGTGGCAGATGCACTGTGCCCTCACCTCTCCACCTGTTAGCCAAACAACAACAACAACAACAACAACAACAACAACAACAACAACAACAAAATCTCCAAACAGCTCCTGGAGCAGAGTCAGGCTTCAGAAGGAAGACAAGGCCCTGGACTTTGCTTCCTTCTAAGTTTTTAGCACAAACCTCAATGCATAAAAAGAACTGCCCTTCAGTATGCATCCTCATGAGCAACCCTGAAGCGTGTGGCCTTGGCAAGCTGTCACTCTCCTAAGTCACATATTTGAGTCTGAATGAATCGAGGACAACAAGTCCTGACTTAGTCTCTCTGTCTAACCAGCATGGCCTCTTCCGTGGTTATAGTTCTCAAGCCACGGTTGATTTAAGTTTCTGCAGATCCCAGTGTCCTGGAGACTTTCTGCTTTGTGGTTCCTACCAAGACCTTCTCAATAGTGGGAAGTCTGTCTCTTACCCATGCAAACAGATTTAACCCATTCAAGCCATCAAGGGAAGCCACCTCTGGTAGCAGCTGTGGCAGGCTGGAGCCTCAAAAGCTCTGAACTCAAGCTCAGAGCTCTTCATCTAGCTTAGTTTCAACCACAGTAAGAAGGCTTCCTTTCCTCTCTATCCAACCCTCTCAGGGAGATTCTAAGGGCTCAGGAATCTCTTCTAGATTGAGAAGACCTGGCACCCCTGATTACGTTTTTATTTTTACCTCTGGGGAATGTTGATGTTTGTGACAAAAGAACATTTAGCACCTTCAAGTTTGTAAGCTAACCGTGTAGCCTCACATAAGGCATCTAGGGACACTTTTGTGACAAGGAGGAACCTCACTGACGCCACAAGCCTCTCTGTTGAGTAGAAGGTGACAGAACATGTCTGAGATACAGCTGCTCTTATGAGGTGCCTTTAGCAATACATCTTAAATATCTGCCTATTAAAAGTGAATGTGGGCATACCTGTGCACCCATGTATGCCTACACTTATACACATGTAAATACACGCATGCAACTTCCCACACACATACATGAACAACAACAACAAAAAAAAAAGACAAAAAAACAAAAACAAAGTTGACAAGATGACTGGCAAATGAAGTGTCTTGTCCCCCAAGATCTGACAACCTGAGTTTTATTTCTAGGACTCACATGGTGGAAGGAGAGAACTGACTCTTACAGAATGTGCTCTGGTGTGAAGGATAAAGGGTGAAGATCAAATAGAGATGTCTCTATCTGAGGTATTGATGGCTAGATCGACCATATATCAACCACCCCACCCACTGCTATACACAACACACCTATAGACCCAAACTTTACTATTGCAGGCTTCCTCAGCTAGGAGCACATCTCTGAAGACCTATTAGAGAAGGAACAACTGCTGTGACTGGGGCCCTGGCAGAAAAAACAGGAATGTAGGCAATGCTGCCCCTCCTGCTTTGCTCTCCCAAGTGGGACTTTTAACCAAGGAGTTCGCCATACTCCTCCTGCTGCTGTTCAAAGGTGTGCCATTGTTAGAACCAGAACATTCACCTAAGTGTGACTTCTGGTTTATGGACCCATTTTAAGGCAACAATGAAAACATGGTTTTGTTTATCTCATTGTGGTAGGCAGAATCCTAAGACATCTAGACTTGCTAGGGGCAGTAAACATGCCCTGTTTAACTTGTTTCTCTTTGGTGTAGGCAAGGCCTGTGAATATGGCAGACAGGGCTTCGTTTCTATGCTGATAGTATATAGCACAAGGGATCTTGCAGATGTAATTAGGTCACTAATCAATTGGGTTTGAGTTTGTCAAAAGGGAGACTGTCTCAAGTGGGCCCAGACTAATCACAAAAAGTTCTTAAATGGGAGGGGAGGCAGCAGCAGACATTTGCCGACCTGGTACAGAGCAAAGGACCCTAATGTGAACTGCTCTGGAAGACAGCTAAGGCCTGAGAGCGGCTGTAGGCACTGACAGTGGCCTCTGCCTAGCATCAGGAATACAGGGTTCACGCCTACAACAACAAGGTCCCAAATTTTGGACGTAAACAGAGCCCTGCTCACAAGTAGATTCTAATCATTTGAGACCCAGAGCAGAAAATCCATCATAGTACCACCAGACTCCAACTCACAGAAGAGCCATGACATAGGGGTGGGACAGCACATGACAAGACAGCAAGTATGTGAGTTCAGGTATTTATTTTCTTGTATGCTAACTAATGTCATATGGTAATGGCTTTATCCTATCCAATTTACCTCCCAAAGGCCCTACCTCCAAATATTAGCAACATATAACTTGGAGAGGGGGACTAAGTTTCCAACACAAGAATTCATCACGTTATCCCCCAAAACAATCACACCTATCCAGGGGCTTCACTGCAAACAATTTTTTTCTTAATTAAATAACTTCACCTCCTGATTGCAGCTTCCCTCCCTCCTCTCCTCCCAGACCTTCCCTCTCACCCTAGCATCCAGTCTCCTCCCTTTCTCTTCAGAAAAGGGGAGGCCTCCTATGGATATCAACCAGCCTTGGCATATCAAGTTACAATAGGACTAGGCACATCATCTCCTACTGTGGCTAGGCAAGGCAGTTATAGAAAAGGGATTCAAAGGCAGGCAATAGACTCACAGACAGCCCCTGCTCCAGATGTTAACAGTCCCACATGAAGATGGAGATACACAACTGAACGACAAAACTGAGAGCATGCATGGGACAGACCTAGGCCCTCAGCACAGCAATCTTAAGGCAGGCCTGTTTTTATTCAGCGTTGTCATCTTTAGTTTTTTTCTCCTAAATTAGTTTTCACACATATTTGACCAATATGCTCATTCCCATGCTTTGAACCAACTGGGAAGCAGTCCACTGGAGGCACCTCAGCCTCGTGCACCTCTGCATGTACTAGGCTCTCTATCTGACAGCACAGCAGTTACACCTCATCCAGCTGTTTCCTCCTGCTTGTCTGTATCTAGACCACATCCTTCAAAGAGTGCTCTTAAGGCATTTCTATATGTGAAGATTGCAAGGTCCTGCTTCAATACCCTGTGAAGATATCGGGAAGCTGGTGCACCTTAGCATACAATAGAATCAGTGAGAGAAATCTTGGCATATCCAATTACAGTTGGGTATTTGAAGGAATGACACTGTCAGAGTACAAAGTTCTCAATGAATCAGTGGGGTATTATGTAAACAAGGTTTCATTCTATGTGATTTTTAAACTGACCAGAATAAATGTGTAGGTCGTAGTCTTAAAATGAATGAATTAATTAAAAATATCACTCAAGTACCAGTAGAGTGATGAAGAGTCAAAAATAGTGGTACCTAGCCAAGCATGGCAGCATGTGACTATAATCCCTGTATTTAGGAATCTGAGGCAGGAGGATTATGAGTTTTGAGGCAAACCTGAGCTACATAGTGAATCTCAAAAAAAAAAAAATGGCTCTAAATTAAACAACAGTATTTACATTTTCTTTCCTTACCTCCTGATGAGCTCTCATGTCAACTTTTATATATAGTCATCAGTACTATCAGTTGTGACTGTATTCTAAATGACATTTAATTGCTAAGAAGGATTGGCTAACTTTTCTCTATATGTGCCCATAAGGAAAATGGCTAGGTAAGCTTCACAATGTCATATTTAAGTCCCTGGAGCCATGAGACAAACACCAAAGAGGCCAAAGTGCCTTAGAGAAAATAATTGGTTGTTTGGATATTCTTCTTACAAAATTCCAGCTCATGAAATGGTAACATTCAACTTGAAATTTCCTTGTAAAAACTTATTATTCTCAAAAAGTTAAAAACACTATAACTATACCAATACAGGATTAGTTAAAACAAGCATATTCAAATAGTAGTGTGTGGCCCTTAAACGTAACGGTAAGCATCTACGTTTATTGACATGAAGTGATTTCATGGCATATTGTTAAGAGGAAAGCAGGGTAGAAAGTAGCATTTACAGAGCGTATGTGAGAGACCACGCAAGAAGACCATACAACACAACGTTCCCTAAAGCGCCTCTGGAGTGTAGCCCACACACCCTGCCTTGTTAAAGGTAATTGAGGTTTTTTTTTTTTTTTTTTTTTTTTTTTTTTTTTTTTTTTTTAGGTATTTTCTTCATTCACATGTACACTTTCCCTCTCCCATTTTCCCCTCCAACACAAACAAACGAACAAACAAACAAACACAAGAACAAACCCCTTCTGCCTCCCCCCTCCCAATGCCTGTCCCCCCACCCTCTCCCACCCATTGGCCCTGGCATTCCCCCACACTGGGGCACAAAACTCTCACAAGGCCGAGGTCCCTCACTCCTATCGATGATTGAATTTACAATCCTCCACCACATACCTGCTGCCAGTACACTCAATCCCACCCTGTATAGTCCTTGATTGGTGGTTGGGTCCCTGGGAGCTCTGAGGGTACTAGTTAGTAATTGTTGTTCGTCCTAAGGGGCTGCAAACCCTTCAGCTCCATAGAACCTTTCTCTAACTCCTTCATTGGGGACCGTGTACTCAGTTCAATGAATGGCTGTGAGCCTCTACATCTGTATTAGTCAGGTATTGTCAGAATCTCTTAGGAGATAGCTATATGCTTGTCCTTCGAGTTTTAAAATTACTCTGGTTCACTCTCAAAAGCATCCTCGAGCAGGCATGCACTCCCTGACATTCAGAAAACACTGTCGAGCAGGTGTGGTCCCATTGTCTGTGCTCCTTAGCACCCAGGGAGCTGAGATAGGAGCGTCCTGCCTTAGAGACCAGTCTAGGCTGCAGAGCAAGACCCTATCTCAAAAATTAGAGTTTTACTATAAATTACACAATTACCATAGAAATTAATAGTTGTTCTTTCTTGTGGTGTTTTTGTATTTTAGCAAGTCTCTTTAAAAAAAAATTTTTTTAAAAAGCTATTTTAATGGGAAGAAAATATTTCATAATTCTTGCTTCTTAACCATTTAAACCAGCTGTCTCCATGTCAACCCAAGTCTCTGCTTTGGCGCAGGTCAGTAGTCTTACAAACGCCAGGTGCCTCACTAAGTACAGTGGACTCAAAGGCCTAAGTAGTCCTCATTTTCACAGCCCCCAGCTAAGCACCCAGTGCCTCGTGCCAAACTAATCTCTTGTCTACTACAATACGTTCATCTGTGAGGGGACACTCTCATCCACCTCTGTTCACCCGAGGACATGCCAAAAACGTAGCACTGCCACCCAAGGTCGCCCACCTAGATTGGGACCAAGCCCTCTGCTCCAGGACCCGTGCTCTCAGTGACCTGGCCAGAGAATGCAGATGGCAAGGAAAGATAGACATTCAGAACAACAGGAGGAAAGTTCCGCGATGAAAGGGTTAATATTCCAAGGTGAGAACAATCCTGGGCCTGGGACTGTTCTCAGGATGGGAGAAGAGGAAGGATGGTGAAGGCATGAAGACGAAACCACCACACAGGTCTTTGGTCTTTGGAATCCAGAGGGAGTGGCCGGTAAAGCTTCGAAGTGTCAAAGGGACGTCCCACAGCAGGGCTGAGGTGCCCACCAGGAAACTCACCTGGGTCTGGCAAGCAAAAGGCCCTCCTACAGATTGTGCTGGAGGCAGCGAGGAGTATGGAGTCTGAACTCAGAGGCTGAGGACCCACAGAGCCATGAGCGTAGTAGGAGGGCTTCCCGGAAGAGCCTGTGGGGCGCCACCAGCGGAGCCTTTCTAATTTTGCTTCCGTAATTGCATGGTCTTACTCCCCAAAGTGTCTGAAGCTTCAGGCCCCTTTAGCCCCTTATACTTATTATCTTCTTACCAGTTTCCAGTCTCAACACTGGGTCAAAATGTATCCTTTTTAAGTTCCTCTTTTGTCTTCAGTTTCTCCTACTCTTTTTTTTTTTTTTAAGAAATACCTTGAACAACAATATGAACTAACTAGTACCCTCAGAGCTCCCAGGGACTAAACCATCAACCAAAGAGTACACATGGTGGGACTCATGGCCCCAGTTGCATATGCAGCAGAGGATGGCCTAGTTGATGGGAAGAGAGGCCCTTAGTCCTGTGAAGGTTCTATGCCCCAGTGTAGGGGAATGCCAGGGCCAGGAAGCCGGAGAGGGTGAGTTGGCTAGCAGGGGGAGGGGGGGAGGAATAGGAGGGGTTGGAGGGGAAACTGGGAAAAGGGGTATCATTTGAAATGTAAATAAAGAAAATATCTAATAGAAAACAAATTTTTAAAAAAAAGAAAAAAAAAAAAGAAATCCCTTGTTTTCCTTAGTATTGGACTCTTCTTACCTGCTTGCTTTCGTCTTGCAACCCAGTTGTGTTTGTCACTGTGAGCTTCCCTGTGCTTCATTCCATCTCCCTCTCCGCTGCACCTCACAGGATTTCAAAGCATAAGCAGCAAAAGCATCTGGGGAGATGGAAACACAGTTCTGTCCAGACCCCTCCTCCAGCAGGCAGCAGTTGGCAGTCCTGCCGACTCTTGGGCCCCTTGTCGCTGAGCCTCTGAACAGCCTCCTGGGTCTGGGGTTCCTCTTCCCCTCTTCCCTTCTATCCCCAAGTTTCTGGCCAGTTTCTCTTCCTTCTGACTTTTGGTTCTTACCTTCTGACAGGCCTAAGGTCACTACCCAAGTGCATTTTTCCTTCAAGGTCATGGTTTGTCTTCTGTCCTTTATGGTGCCTTTATGCACTATGGGTCATACTTTGGGTGGGTGGGCACATGGAGTGTCTAAACATACGACCCTTAAAGGATAGCTTGGGATGGGTGTTGAAGAAGCAAGAAGATTCCGTCGACATGCATGTGCAAACCAGTATGTACACCTTACTGTGTATCTGCTGCTTGCTCTTGCCCCAGGGGTTTATCTCTGTTATTATCTATGACCCCCGCCCTCCTCAGGCCCATGCCTTCTCAACCTCGGGAGGCACCAGAACCTAAGCAATTAGCACCAACGGATGTGCCCAACTAAGCCGACAGCCAGCCATCTTCATCAGCAAGTTGGTAACTATTTTCACTTTACCCATGTTTCAGACCATGGCCTCCCAAGAGCTGTACTTAGTTTTTCTTGTTCTCTTGTACTGTCCTTCTGGAACTTATATTTGTTATATAAATGACAACTTCCAAGGAGACTAGAAGGCTTCCATGTGTGCCTTTTGTTTTGCCTGCTCACCCTTGTCATCTGCCACCCACTTCCTGGCTCAATCTCCTTCCCTCCACCATAGGCCTGGAGAAGGTGCCTTTCTGTGGCAGCTGGGAAAGCAGGCCAAAGAGCAGAAGAGACTCACACACAATTTCCCTAGTAACAAGTTTTAGGCCAGCGAGTCTCTCCAGGGGGTTCAAACACTTCTGTATCTGAGTGCATTTTTCGCTCTTCTAAGTCAGAGCAGCCAAATAAATAATCGCTGGCCCACGCCGAGAATGTCAGCTCCGTTGATAGTAATTAGGGCATTGCTGGCAAAAGAGGTGCTTGCCCACAGAGGTGGCACATTCTGTCCCAAGTCACTGAAGATCAATATCTGCACACGTTCCAGATGCCACATTGGTTTAGTTACAAAGATGTGTGAGTGAAAGCTCAGAGTGCTGTCCAGAAATCGGTGGCTGAGCCTTCGAGAGACCCCGTGACCGGAAGCCGCCTTGATGCATAGATCACTGTCCAGCACGAGACCCTCCGCTTAGAAGTACTTGAAAATGGACTTGATTCGACAACTCAAAAACCAAACTTTCAGTGATATGCAATCTCACCAGAGACTGGAATACAAACCAGGATACCAATTTGGCTTTTGTACGCTATCACCTTCCAGAAGCCAGAAAGCTCTAGTTCGTCAGCTAAGCGGCACATTTCCCTGCGTCACGCTGAGTCAAGGAGTCTCTGGGTGAGAGATGGAAGCAGAGCCCGGGGTTGTGGAAGGTTTGGGGAAGAACTGCCTCAATCCTTTTTCTTTTTCTTATCTCTTCCCCACCCCTCACCTTTTGTTTAATAGACATTAGTGGCCAGGTTTTTATTGGTCCCACTCCTTTTGCAACTGATTCAAGACAACCCACACACCACATACTTTGCCCAGTTCAGGGCTCCTCAATCTATTTGCAGAGCTGTCCAGCAATCACCACAAAGAATGGCAGAATGTTTTCATTGCCTCTGAAGAAACCCTTTAGCACCTCCTGCACCCCTCCCCAGGTCCAATCAACCTTTGGTCTCTGTCCACATGCAGTAGAAATCAGACAGTGTGTGGTCTGTGGCCAGCTTCTTTCTCCTAGCACGAGTTTAAGGTTCATCCACACTGTGGCATGATCAGGACTCCATTCCCTTCTGTGAGAAGAGTAATAAATACTTCACTCCATAGAGAGACTACATTTTGTTTATCCATTTGTCCACTGGTGGACATTTCAGGCTGTTTCCTTGGGGATTTTGGATCCTGTGACTAATGCTGCTATGAATATTTGTGCATATGTTTTTGGGCGGGCATGTATTTTCATTTCTCTTGAGTTTATGCCTAGGAGGAAAGTGGCTGGAAAATCAGATGGAAGCTTGGCGTTTAGCTGATTTCCAATGTGGTTCCACCATCTTGCATTTCCACCAGCTGCACACGAGGGCTCTGATTCTTCCACATCCTTGTCAACCCTGTTTATCAAGTGACTCTGATTATAGTTACTGTCTTCATGGAACTCTCCTGTCTCTGTCCTGACCAAAGCAACTTATGAGAGACAGGGTTTATTCTGGCTCCCACGTCAAGACTAGTTCACTGTGGTGGGTAAGCATGATTGTGGGAGCTGAAGGCAGCTGGTCGAGTTCCATTGTGGGAGCAGAGATATGAAAGATGGTGCTCAGCTCTTTTTATTCAATCTCGCAGTTAGATTGGGTTTCCCTCCTCAATTATCCCAGGTAACCCAGGCAGTTCTAGGGAATCCTTACAGGCATACACACAGGCTTACCATCTAGGTAACACTAGGTAATGCTTAAGGCACACCCACAGGGCTTGCCACCTGGGGGATTCTAGATCGTGCCATTTTGACATCATTGACCATCACAGTAGCTGATGGAGCAGGAGTGGGTAGCTCAGAGTTTTTACTTCCATTTCTCTGATACCGGGCAACTTCTCATGTGTTCATTGGCTATTTGTTTATGTCTCTTTGGGTCCCTTTTACTAGCTCATTTGCCTCTTTATTGCTGTACAAATGGACATTGTGTTGCTTACTACCTCATAAGAGCAGCTAAAAGAACCAAAGTCAAAGTCCTAGGCTTGCTCATGCAGAATGGATGAGGTGCTGCACTCTTCTCCTGCAGCACAAAGTAATCAATTAATCAATTGATTTATTTAAAAAGCCAGGATCCCATAAGAATCTCCTTAATGCAGCGGTAAAACATAGGACTTTTATAGTCTAAAACCTTGGGTTACTATTCTATGAGATGAAATGGGTAGTGTGCCCCGGCACACACGTTGCATTCTCAAATGAGAGCCCTGAGTAAATGCAGCCTGTGCCTGCTAAGCTGCCAGAACCACAGACTTTTTCATGAAATGTTATTTCTCTCAAAAGGAAGGGACCTGTTGTCCTTCAGCCTTAGATGGGAGGTGGCCATCTTCTCTAAGACCATTCTATCAATGAAAATAATTGACAACATTTATTGCCAAGGATAAAATTCAAGCTTTCAAATAAGTTTGGAAGTTTTGAAACTTGTTAACTGTTAACAGTGAGCTTGACAGCCTCCCAATGCCTTCTTAGCCCCTTCCAAGTGAGGGCAGATGTGCTGTTATTGACAAATATGACTCAGGGTATCACATACACCGGGTCACCATGAGGCTGAAGTCATGCATCAGTAATCAGAAGATCAGCACAGCTCAGCCAAGGTGTATTTTCCAAATGATGAGCACATGGCAAGCTTGAGATGATCTCATCCCAAGTGTAAGGCAGACTGGCCGGTTTGAGTGAAATGGCATCTGGAAAGACTACTGATATCATTGCTTACTCCTATACCTTGATGGACTTGGGTGTAGTATCAAAGAATAACCACAGTATGTGGAAAATTCCTTCCACTTTCCTATCTCTATAAGGTTGGATTTTCTTCAGCTGTTTCAGCAAAACAACAGATTATAACAGTACGAACATAGAAGCAGACGTGAGAATCCACACATGGTCTGCCGAACCAGACATTAAAGATATCTGCAAGATTCAAAGCAGCTATTCTTCTCTGTCATTTTTGTTAAATTTTTGAAAAAAAAAAAAAAAAAACCTCTCAGTTTTGGAAAATAGAAACTATTTACATTAACGTGTTTATTATTGCTATTTCATTAATGAATATATAGATACTTTAAACCTTTTTGCATGTAACATGACAAATAGCAATAGAATAAAATTTTTAAAAAGGCCCCTCAGAGTCACCACTAAGCTTTCAAAGGCTTGTGGTTGGGCTTTTGAGACAGAGTCTCTCTAGCTTGGCCTTGAATTCACAAAGATCCTCCTGCCTCTGCCTCCTGAGTGCTAGGATTAAACATGTCCACCACCACGTCTAGCTAAATTGTCACTAAGCTTTAAGAGTACAAAAATAAGACAGTTTGAGGGCACCCCATACACCATATTGCTTGCTTTGGGGAGAAAAAAAAAGATCATATAGCCAAATGTGTGAAGGCCTGGGGATGTAGCTCAGTTGGTAGAGTGCTTGCCTAGTATGCACAGGGCTCTGGGGTCAGCAGTAAATAAACTGAGGGTAGCAATGCACCCCTGGAATCCTAGCACTGAAGAGCTAGAGACAGCAGGACCAAGAGCTCAAGGGCACCCTCTACTACATGGCAAGTTTGAGGCCAGCCCAGGTAACAAGAGATGTTGTCTCAAAGTATAGAAATAAAGATAATGCTAGAAAGAAATAAGAAAGTAGAGTTAAAAATAAGCTTGAAAACTCCTGCATTTAGAAATGTCATATACCCAGGAGAGATGCTGCTGGGTCAGACAGCAGCTCTATTTTTAGTTTTTTGAGAAATCTCCATGCTGATTTCCATAGTGGCCACACTAGTTTGCACTCTCGCCAGTAATGAATGAGGAACCCATCACAGAGATGCGTTCCCATCTATGTCGATTAGCTGCAGTATTCACAATAGCTAAGATTTGGAACCAGCCTATGTGTCCATCAACAGATGAATGAATAAGGAAAACTCTGTGCATATGTACATAGTGGAATTTTATTTGGCTGTAAAGAAAAATGAGACTATGACATTTACAGGAAAATAGATGGAGCTGGAAATTATTATATTAAGTAGAACAACCTAAACTCAGAAAGACAAATACCATATTCTCTCTCATAACCAGATCCGAGATTTTAATTTAGTTAGATAGATGCAGATCTACAGATAGATACAGATACAGAGAGTGTGTGTGTGTGTGTGTGTGTGTGTGTGTGTGTGTGTGTTAAAACTAGAAAGGAGACCATGAGAGAGGGCAAGAAGTCTTAACAGAGAAGGAAGAGGGTACTAGAACACATCGGATATGAAAACAGAGAGACTAACGGGTGTGAGGAAAGGGACCAGGTGGAGGGAGTCCCAGAAGAAAAGGATCAACAGGAGCAGGTTGTTTAAGATGCCAAAGACCCGTGTATACTAATTTAAAAAAGAATTTAAAGTTACAAAAAAATAATAAAATAAAGTTATAAACATTTTATATACACATGCATACACACATGAATACACATACACACACATGCACACACATTCATACACAAGAGCACACACATGTGTGTATGCATATGCACACACATATGATTATGTACAGCAGAACTCTTTTAAGCGCAAGTCATGCCAACAGGAATCACAATGTTCTTTGAAGGAGGTATAGTGATTTCTCAAGATTTTCCAAAGCTCTCAATCTTTGGTAAAGTATTAGTGTGAAGAGCCAGGTTTCCTTGGACTACATTTGGAAAATTAACACAGGAAACTGAGTTTCAAAGAAGTGCCAGAAGATCAGTGGCCGAAGATCCAGGACTGACTGGCAGCAGAACTGATGAGGACCCCAAGTTCAACCTGCTACCAAGCAGCCTTCATTCCTGAGACCCCCCAAGCCTACCTGGTCCACCTTCACTGGGAAGGGTCAGGGTATCCATGGCAGCTTGTCTGCATCAACCAGTGCTTCTAATTGTTGTCTTTGAGAGATAATCCTACAGAATCCAGCAGGATGCACACTCCGAAACCTGCAGAGATTACTTTTTATGGGAGAGGGATTATCTTTGTAATCCAATTAACCCAAGTCTTGGGGGAAAATATAGACATGAGATTAGCACTGGAGGGGGGGGGGACTTTGGACAAGAAATTAATTCCTTTAACAGGTAAAATAAATAAATAAATAAATAAAAACTTCTGAACTTTCCCAAACTCTAACCATGAATCTATGACATCAACCAGTAGTTTTTAGAAAGAGCTTGACAATCATGGGTCAAATGCCACTAATATTTAGGACCTTCCTCGGGGATGTCCCTGCTTCCTTTGAGGATTATGTGTGTTTCTGTCTTTCAAATGATGGTTTATAACTGATTTTATTTCCTCTTCTCCTTGGCTGCCAGGAAGCTTGGAACCTGCTTGTACAGGCATCCAGATAACCAGATCCATGTGGCAATCCTGAAGCCAGTCCCAGAGCTCCTGCAGACAGGCAATTGTTCATGCCACATGGGGCTAGCTAAAGAGTGTTTCCTCTCCTAGTGGCCACTTTTGTCATTTGTTAAGCAAAATGAAATTACTGGTCACTGGCAAATTCGCCCTCCACTCTTTCCCCATCTCCTGTGAAATCTTCCCATGGCCTGGAGAGTCAGGGTGCTCGTCAGGTTGTTACTGTCCTTCCTCTTTCTTGGTCTCTCCTATGCTAATATGATCAATAATTATGCAGAGGGCAATAATATTAAACTGCTTTTATCCCCTGAAGGGAATGCTTATGTGCTTGAGATAGCGGCTTTTTTAGTATATTCCAAAACCTCTGCAGATTTTATTCATGCAAGAGAAGTTTGACCTTCAACTAAACTCAAATCTATAATTTAAAGTGGCCTCTTTGACTCAAAATCCTCTCTATTTCAATGCCAAATGGATCATCAGCTGCTCTCCAAGTAATATTCACTCCAGAGGACTGTTCCAGCTACCCATCCACGCACACTTTTGCATTTCTGCTCACAGACTTAAGTTACCCTCTCCAATATGTGACTGCAGCCTAATTGATAGCGGAATACAAGAAGCGAATCTCAGGCGCTGGCTGCGGCAGACTAGCTGCCTTCCCTCAGAGAATTCTTTTACTTGTCTTTTAAATTTTCCTTTCTTGTCAAAATTGCAGGTGCAGATAAATGCTGGAATCTTATCTCAATCAGAAAGTGCTAGGAACAAGAAAAGATGGAGAATTTTGATTGTCGTTGAGGACAGAGCCTCAAACAGCTGGAGGCCTGCCGTTCCCTTTAGCTCCCATCTATCTAAGGGAAAGAAAAATGCACGGAGGATTTCATTCAATCTGTGCAGAAAGATGAGGACATTCACACTGAAATGAAGCCCCACACTCCCCAGATAGTGTTAACCCAGAGGGGCACTGCTGCCAGCTGCAGACACCTTGAGTGTGGTAGGCCTGACCTTTCAAGGAGGCCAAGGGGAAGCCCTGAGGGGTTACTGGACCACAATGCTTTCAGGGAGCCCTAGGAACGTCTCCTCAGCCAGATAAAACAAAGATACTTCAAATGACGTTCAACCAAACCTAGAGATGATTACGAGAAGGTAGACACAGGCAAAGAAGCAGCCTTTGAACTCCTATGGCTCCTATGGCTCCTATGGCTCCTGCAGCCAGCCAGCCAGCCGGCACCAGTGGTAAAGGGTCTTTTCTGACGCTGTCTCTCATCCACTCTGGATGTGATTCGAGTGCTTGGCATCAGCATCAGGGAGTGTGTCATGATTTTGGACTCCAGCCTTGGTCCAGCTCTGGGCATACGGCAGTGGCTCAACGATGAACTTGAATACAATTCCTCCATATTTTATCATGTATGAGAACATCAGAGTTTGTTCATGATGCTAATTTTCCCTTTCCTGTTTCTGGTCCTAATTCCTCTTTTTCCTACCATTTTAGTTTTCCTCTCGGACCCAAGGTACCTCTCAGTCACTGTGAGCCCCGAGCACTGGAAATGTGGTTACTTCAAACTGAGATGTGCTGCAGGCAAAATATGCACACGAAAGAGTGTTCTAAAGAGCAGGGTGTGAAGGTTGGGGAGATACTCTTCAATAGTGTGTTACATGTTAAAATGGTCACATTTGAGATGTTTTGGGTAAAAAAAAAAAATCAGTATTAAAGTTGATTTTTATCAATTTATGTTGTTAAATGTGCCTTCCAGAAAACCTAAAACAGCTAAACTAAACGGTTCATCTAGACAGCACTAGCTCCTGCTCGCACCTGTCCCCTTCTTCTCCCTGCTTCTCTGTCTCTCTGTCTCTGTCTCCCTAACCCCCACCCCTGACAGTCCAAGCTGACCTGAAATCACAACTATCTCTATGAAGTCCCCAAAGAAGCAGAGCTCTTCTCCCTGCCAGGCTACACGGGCCCTGGCAGCGGGGCGAGCTTTGCTGCCCTCTGCTGGTCACAACACAGTTTCCATGAACTCAAGCCATATGCTGGCCCAAGCAAGCCTCCTGGCTGGCATGGCTTTTCTTGTGCTTTTCTGATTCTCTTCCCCCTGTTAGCATCCTAAGTTTACGCGTAGTGGTGATTGGCCGAACAGATGGCCCACCAGGTAAAGGCAGCAAGCTTAAACCCACATAGTTGAAAAGCAGATTCCATTCCTGTAAATTGTCCTCAGACCTACACACACACACACACACACACACACACACACACACACTCCACACACACATATTTATAAAGAAATAAATTTCAAGTGAGGAAAAAAACATGAGTGTTGTGTCTAGAAAAAGAGAGGTTCTATCTTTTAAAAAGAGTAGAGTTTTGGGGACAGCAGCTTTTTAGCTCTGTTTATGAGCCAAGCATGGTGACCCACACCTATAATCCTAGCACCGGAAGGCTTGCACACTGGAGGATAGCCTCTGCTATGCAACATGATCCTGTTTTAAAACAAAACAAAACAAAAACAACAAAAAACAGCGTTTTAAAAAGCCATCAAATATTCCTTGCAGAAAGACAAAGGTATCTTCTAGCGCTCCTTACTCCTCACCCAAGACTGCTATCCTCCCATGAAATTTGTTTAATACAAGGATTAGCTATCTTTTCTACTGGAGATTGCTGGTCAGGTTCGGAAGCCCATGACTCCTTCTTGGCAATACCTGGTTGCCTGCCCCGCCCTGCGCCCTGCGCCCCACATCCCACCCCCACCTCCACCCCCGCAACACACACATACACCTTCAAAAATTCTGAAAATAAAACTTTGAAGCTGCACTTCTCAAATTTAAAGATGCCCATGGCCCATCTATGACCTTGGTAAATTTGAATCTGCTCACAGTGGGTCTGGCCTGAAGCCTGCCAGCCTAGGGAACAGGGTAACAGGATTGCAGGTGATGCCTGTGACCATACATAGGTGGGGTCCACGTGCATGGGTGCCGCCAGAACAGCACACCCACTCTATATAGACACCCAAAGAGCTGTGCTGTGATTGCTTCTCCTATGGCTGCTCGGGAACAAACTCAAACTGTCATTGCTTTTGTCTGGAAAAGCAAGAATGCCCCCTTCTGACAGATCAAAATATTTTCTGTAAATGCTAAGAAAGGAAGAGTGTGGGTCTGTCTCTTTCCAAAACCAATTTCTTTAGTCACTACTGATTAGAACATTTTCTTTCCCTACTAGACTAGCTGTTTAACCTCATGTGTTGAAACCGAACAGGGACCCTGGCCACACAAGCTGAAGAAAGCAGGGGTATGAGCCAGTAAGTGGAGCCCTCGGAGACTGTCTCAGGATCACAGAGAGACCGGGGACTGGTTGCTCTTGAGGGCCACCGACAGTCTCTGGCCTTTAAACTCAGTTTCTGTCTAAACTCTTATACCTTTCCTGCCTTGATTCTTAGCAAATAGATGGCATGGGTGCCATCTGAGTCTCTTCTGCCTCTAGCGCTGCCTGTGGTCATCTGGAAGTTCAGGAGGTGGAGCTGTGTCATATGCTTTGCTTAAACTCCACGTTTGAAATTCTTCTTGATGGCGAACTGGATTCTTTCGTTTCCAAGAATCCTGAGATGACTTCACAAACTGAGCCATTTTTAGATGCTTAAGATACTGTATTCCCGAAACAAAGGCCCTTTGTGGGGAAAATCTTAAATGCCCAAAACACAGTGTACACCTGAGATGAAGATCATCTGGCCAGTCTGTTTCTGGCTTAATGTCAAAGGGATCAAGAATAGGAGCCTAGCATCGATCTACAGATCTGGGAGGTGGGTGTGTGGAGTTGTTTGTTTGTTTGTTTGTTTGTTTGAAGACCAAGGACACAATACATCTTCAAAGTCAATATCTTCCCACCCTTACCCCAGCATTTTCCAATGCTCCTTGATAGTTAGCCGCGTAGCTCTCATTAAAGTCGAATTTCCTTAGATGAGGAAGTCACTGAATGCCTAATTACACATGCAATGCTGGAAAAAAAGTATTAAGACTGCATTTACATGGCCAGCTTTCTTTCCCATTACACAACAGAAGATTTACGCTTCCATCCAGCACGCAAGCATCGCTCTTGCACGCTGGCACGCCGGCGGTTCCATAGGACGTGTATTAGTACATCAGTCACTATTAGCACCAGCCTTGACAATCTGGAAGTTATGCCTCTCTCCGTGTTATATATAGTCTTTCTTCTGAGCTAGAAACTGAACCAAACCAAAAATAATCACCAAATCCCACATCCTGGCTGTCACATACCCAGACGGGGTGACATTGCAACACCCCAGGGCCCCACAGATCTCCTGTGAGCTGTGTGGATTCCTGCCATGGGCTGCACCCACGCAACTATCAAATGCAACTCACTGGCAGGAAGCCCATTTAAACCTTTATCCGGTGGCATGCTCAGGTTTTTTTCTGGACAGGTTCCTTCTGCCCGTGGAAATAAGTTGGGGCTGGTGATCAGTCACTGTCCGGGAATTCACCGAGGTCCCACTGAAAGTGGCTGGGCAGAACATGTGGCATGCATGCCTGCACAGGCACCTGTGTTAATTTTCAAACGCTTTAGACCTTGAGACATTTCTGCAGTTTGATTAGAAGGAAAGCCTAATCCCCTCTCTCAAACGCCAAGGTCAGAAAGGAACTAAAGAAAATCTGCAACCTTTAATTGGACTGCAGCTGAGGCCGCAGGTGTATGGGTGTCGCCTGGGTTTTTCAGGTGTCAGCAGAGAGACAAGATTTGATAGATAGATAACTTTGCCCTCAACTCCTGGGAACTGCTACTTCAATTCCTGGATCGCCTACCAATTCACATTGCTTGCGGGTTCCCAATAAATGTGGCTGACAGCCTGTCGAGCCCAGGCAGTTTCACCAGGGGGAACAATTTGCTGAGTGGCCCGGCAAACACCATCATGTCACAGAGACTCAGCTGCTCACTTGGGGAGTGATCCAGCTTCCTAGGCTCCTTGCCCTGTGCCTCCGGTGATTCTGCGGGAGAAACCAACTAGTGTCTAAGACACTGGCTTGCAGAGACGGACGCTGGGGAGGGAGGTCTTGGGGTTTCTCATTCTGCTTTCTGCTATACCAAATAACCTCAGCACTTACTTCCCAGGATGCCAACAACAATCTTGTCTTCAGAAGAGTGAGAGTGAGGGGAAAATGCAGAAGAATCTTCCCAGAGCTTTAAGAGGGAAGAACATCCCAGCTGTTGAATGACCTTGGCTTCAAATGACTCCTTGAGCACCATGTCCTAGCTACCACTCCACAGAGCCAGATATACTAACTTCCTGGGGTAGTTCTCGCTCTTCAGGTCCCTGCCTCCCTAGAATGGTCATCACAAGTCCCACCTAGAATACCAATGACCCCAGGTGCCATCAGGCACATCCAACTGAACAGCACTAGTTTAGTCCTTTGGCATGGGTCCCATAGCAGACATGTATGGTAGGTGACCTCAATCTATTTGCTCTCAAGGACGTTTAGCACCCTAAAAATCTAGTAAAGGAGCCCCAAATACTGGTATTTCGATACTTACCTTATGAGGACATGACTTCTATGAGTTGTCAGGATGTATAGTCTGAAAAATGCTTCCACACATTCATGAGAGACCATGAAAGTGAAACAACACTCTCTTCTTGACCTCTTCTGGCCTGATGGAAAGATCTGGAAATCCTTGGACCAGGTGCTGACAAGTGCTGACTGACTCTGCTCTCACTGACTCTTCTGTGCTTTCCAGTTGCCAGGAGGTGACCAGCCTTCTCCTCTAGTCACCGGCTGCTGGGATGCACTGCTCCATCACACCCCAAGGCCATTGAGCAGGTGATTTTGGTCTGAGACTAGACTAATAAAACCTTTTTCTTCATTAAGTTTTCTAGCTCAGGTGTTTTGTCACAGCGATGGAAAGCTGACTAATACGGTTTGATGAGCACTTCCTTGTCTAGTGTGTCTCTTTCTACATATACATTCTCTTACCAGAATGCCCTTCTGCATTCCATGGATAAACATTTTCTTTTCTGTCCCCCTTGGCTAATTAGCATTGTATAATAACTAAAACAATGCACACAAGGGGTGTGTGCATTCCAATCAGAATGCTCTATTAGTTAGCACATATGAGCTCTTTCCTGCTATCTCAGGATGGCAACACCCTCCCTCATGCTGGCCCACAGTGGTCACCACTGGGTGACTCTTCAGGGACTCAGGTTCCTTGGAAATCAGGCCTGAAAGTTTATTGCAGATAGGACAAATAGAGAAGGCCTATATGAAGAGGTGAGGTTTGAACATATATGCAAACAAGTCAAAAAACAGCAAGGAGAGCATTTCTGACAGAGCAAATATAGATTCAGAAGCAGGGAGGAGCTTGGTGTGCACGAAGAAAGTCAAGAAAATCACAGGTGAGAGATGAGCAAATCAAACAAGGAGACATGCTGAGCAGTTGTCCAGCTAGGATGTAGGCCGGATGTGATGTGCTAGGATTTTTGGTTATAAGTGGGGTAAAACAGGTTAACTAAGGGGGACCTGGAATGACTCCTGAGCAATATAAGGGGAATATTGCTAACAGGCTGAATGGGAAGGCCAAGATAGGAGAGGATTTGAAAGGAAAATCAATTTTTACTTTGGAGAGGGCCAATTTGGGATAGTTTTTGAGCTTCTGTTTAGAAATTCAGACATTGCTTCTCAGCCTTTGGTCTAAGATCAAGTGTAGAAATGTCAGACAAATGAACTTACACAAAACAGAGTCCAAGGTGCTGTAGAGATTAAAGATGAATATATAAGTTTGGAAAGATATTGGTATATCGGAAGTTGAAACTCACAGTGCTGCCTGTCACCAAAGAGAACATGAGTAGTAGAGAGGACAGGGACACTAAGCACACGGGGGGCGGGGCAGGGGAGGAGGGAGAGAGAGAGACCATAGAAGAGACTGAGGGCAGTATGAGAGACCAGACAGTGTGCTTGGAAATGGCCATCCATTAATCCAGAAACAGAGAGACAGACATCTCAGATCATTTTGAGAATGCAGGTGAAACTGAGCTTAAGAACTGGCTAGTGGGTGAGGAAAGGTCTGATCCTGAGAAGCTGAGGAAAGCTATAGGGGAGTGGGGCAAGGAAGCAGATAGCTCTGGGCTCAAGGTTAAGGCCTGATCAGCTGCATTTATTTCTGCTCCCTTTTGAATCCCCACAAGAATGACACTAAAAAGCTTTAATCTACGAAACAGAGGCAGCAGAAGAGATTGCATGTAACCAGAGGGCTGAGAAGTGGCCCTGATGCTTGCCAGAGAAACCAGAAGACTTCAACCAGAGTTGAAGGTACCCTGCATCAGAAAGGTGGGACTGCCAAAAGGAGCAGCAAGATTCCTACAAGAATGAGTTCCTTTTTGAGGTTTCATTGTGTCCCTTTCTTACTTGTATTGTTATCGCTAAGCCACCCAAATTTAATGACCATTTAATTGCCTTTATCTACAGTTGAGTGCCCCCCCTTCTGTTGGAAAACCTATTTTATATAAACTAAACCATGGGCAATTACCTATCAAAAGCAGATATATTTAAATTCCTGCAGAAAGTAGATGAGGCAGTTCTCATCAATCATAAAACCATTAAAGGTTAGATCCGGGGGAAGGGTTGCACTGGATCTGAGCGTGCAGAATTCCATAAGCATCCTAGTTCTTACCAGGAACCCTCTGTCCACTGCAGTCCTGACGTAGCCTCTCTTCTGCAGCCCTGGCAGAGCCCACTGCTCTCTGCAGTCCCCACAGAGTCCCCACAGAGCCCACTGTCTACTGCAGCCCCCACCACCAAGTGCAAGTCTTCGGATCTAGCCTCACTGTCAAGGAATTGTCTGTATATTGTGGCAGATGCTTTAGGTAGACTCTCTAAATGTATTTCTTTGCCACTTTTCCCCACCTTTTCTTGATTTTTCTCTACTTCAGAGACTGTTAAAAAAAAAAAGAATAAAACTTTCATTGCTAAGTACTATCTCATCCCCTTGGAGTAGGAAAACACCTTTGCACAGTTCTAATCAACAAAGTGTAAATATATTTTCTTTTTTTCTTTTCTTTTTAATGTGTATGGGTGTTTGGCCTGCCTGCATGTGTGTGCACTATGTGTGTTCCTGGTGTCCTTGGAGAACAAAAGAGGGCATGAGATCCCTGAGAACTGGAGTTGCAGATGGTTGGGAGTGCCATCTGGGAATTTGAACCTAGGTGCTGTGGAAGAGCAGCCAGTGCTCTTAATGCTGAGCCATCTTTCCAGCCCCACATGTATTTTAAAATCTCCCATACCCACTACTGGGAATATTTCTGAAGACTTGAAAATGGAGACTTATTTACCAATGTTCAGGACAGTGTGATCACAGTAAACAAAAGCTGGAAGCAACCCAAAGGCAGGTGAGGAGATAAACACATTGTGGGAGACAGTATCCCCCACCCTAAGACAACTGAAATTCTGATATATGCCATGTACTGCTTGGCTATGCACCAACTTGACACAAGCTAGAGTCATCACAGAGAAAGGAGCAAAATGCCTCCGTGAGATCCAGCTGTAAGACATTTTCTCAAGTAGCGATCAATGAGGAAGGGCCCAGCCTGTTGTGGGTGGTGCCATCCCTGGGCTGGTGGTCCTGGGTTCTATAAGAAAGCAGAGAGAGCAAGCCATGAGCAAGCCAGTCAGCAACATTCCTCCATGGCCTCTGCATCAGCTCTTACTCCCAGGATCTTGCCCTGTTTGTTTGCCCCCATCATCCCATCCTGGCTTCCTTGGATGATGAACAGTGATGTGGAAGTGTGAGCCAAATAAACCCTTCCTCTACAACTTGCTTTTTGGTCATGATGCTCCATCTCAGCAGTAGAAATCCTAAGCAAGACAGACATGCCATGAAAGGGGTAAAATGGAGCTATAGCATGCTAAACAAAATAAAATGGACACACAAGGACAGATGCTGTATGATTCTGCCCATATGAAGTACCTAGATTAGACAAAGGCATAGAGATAGAAAACAGAACAGATGTTAGCGGGAACTAAGGGGAGGAGCTGGGGGAGGACAGAGAGCTGTACTTAATGCACAGAGTCTCTGTTGGGGGTAAGGGGCACATTCTACAGATGGGTGGTGGTTGTAGTTGCTCAATGGGGTGAGTATATGCAATACCATTCAGTTTCACATTTAAAGATGGTTAAGCTGGTGAGCTCATGCTATATGTGCTTTCCTACGATAAATGAGTTAGGCAGCTATGCCAGCACACATCTGTAATACCAGGACTAGAAAGGCTGAGGCAGGAGGATGTGTGTGTGTGTGTGTGGGGGGGTATAAGGCTAGCCTAGCTACACAGAAACTTCAAAAACAGCCTGAACTACAGTGTGAGACTCTATTTCAAAGCAAAACAAAACCTAATTTTCAAATGAAAGTTTTCCATCCTCCATTCTGCTTAGAACTCAGCGAGTCAGTGGTTCTCACCCTTCCTAATCCTGCGACTCTTCAACAGTCCCTCATGCTGTGGTGACCCCCAAACACAAAACTGTCTCATTGCTACTTCACAGCTGCAATTAATTCTGCTACTGTTGTGAATCATAATGTAAATGCCCGACATGCAGGCTATCTGACATGTGACCCCAAAGGGGCCATTAAGAACCACTGCCCTATGTAGAACTCTAACTCATGGTGGAAGGTGCTTTGAATGTGGACCGTTTGTTGCTGGAGAGGTGGCTCAATGGTTAGGAGAGAATATTGCTCTTACAGAGGACCCAGTGTCTTCGGCAGGGCCTTGCAATCACCTATTGCTTCAGCTTCAGAGATTCGATACCCACTGATCGAAGAGCCGTATGTACGACTCCCTAAACAGCAGCTCTGCACACCTTAAAGCCTTAGAAAACAGAAAGAATTTGACAAGAAGTAGAGGGAAACTGACTTGTCCCACCCGGCTCCCATGAAGCAGACTGCTGACAAGCGGCATACATCGAGAGGGATGCTCATTCCAAAAGTGCGAGAGGGTCTTCCATTTGAAGTTATTCTACAGCAGGATTGTAACTGCCCGTATGGGAAATAAGTTGACAAGGGATGACGTAAGCCCAACAACTGGCCAGATAGCACGCCCGAGCTTCACACAAAGGCTTACCCTGCCTAACCTCACGTTTGTCCCCTTTGTCCTCTTCCTGGTTGGCCTATGATTCTTACTTAGTGTCTTAGTCAGGGTTTCTATTCCTGCACAAACATCCTGACCAAGAAGCAAGGTGGGGAGGAAAGGGTTTATTCAGCTTACTTCCACATGGCTGTTGATCACCAGAGGAAGTCAGGACTGGAACTCAAGCAGGTCAGGAAGCAGGAGCTGATGCAGAGGCCATGGAGAGATGTTCCTTGCTGGCTTGCTTACTTCTCCTGGCTTGCTCAGCCTGCTTTCTTATAGAACCCAAGACTTCCAACCCAGGGATGGCACTACTCCTTTGATCACTAATTGAGAAAATGCCCCACAGCTGGATCTCATGGAGGCACTTCCCCAACTGAAGCTCCCTTCTCTGTGATAACTCCAGCCTGTGTCAAGTTGACACACAAAACCAGCCAGTACACTTAGTAACACCATCATCACTGCCATCATCACCATCACTACCACCACTACCACCATCATCATAATCATCGCCATTACCGTTATCACTGTCTCAGTTGGGAGTTTCATTGCTGTGAACAGACGCGATGACCGAGGCGAGACGTATAAAAGACAACATTTAATTGGGGCTGGCTTACAGGTTCAGAGGTTCGGTCCGTTATTATCAAGGCGGGAGCATGGCAGCATCCAGGCAGGCACGGTGCAGGCAGAACTGAGAGTTCTGCATCTTCATCTGAAGGCAAACAAGGCTTCCAGGCAGCTAGGGTGAGGGTGTTAAAGCCCACACCTAGTGACACACTTCCTCCAACAAGACCACACCTTCTAACAGTGCCACTCTCTGGGCCACACATACTCAAGCCACCACAATCGCCATCATCATCTAGCACTTATAGAGTGCTTACTTTTGTCAGATGTCACTGTAAGCATTTGACCCTTAGGACACTCCTTAAATCACACAAGATTCCAAAGGGATATACACTGTTATTTTCTTTCCACTGAAGAGGGCTAAAATGGTTTGGTTAGCTTGTCTAAGGCTGAAGATAAAAAGCGACAGTGAGGACCCCATCCCAGACAGCCTCATCCCAGATCACTCCTGTTCTCCTTTCTGCTGTTTATGATCCCACAGATATTTTTTCTAGTACTGTCTCAGCCTCTGGTTGTGTTTAAACTTGAAAATGTTTAGCTGGTACCCTCTCAACCATCATCACAGAGTGTTTGTAGAGAAACACAAAGAGTGAGTATATAATTAAACAAGAATAAATATCTACTTCAAAATTATATTAATTTGAATAATGTTTTCAACAGTTATGAACACAACCCAAGGTCTCCTTTGCCTATCACATAGTCTTGCTTAAGTACAAAGTTAAGTACTTTTAATCAGCTATGGTGACCTGATATCCAAGCTCCCGCCTGTGGCTCTACCTTCTTTAGAAGTCAGAGCTTTTATATCAAGTACTTCTGAATTAACTAGGAAAGAGAAAGACCATGGTGGCCTTTGTTCCTTATTGTGGGTGGGCCAGGTCTGGAAAATTGCACATCACATGTCACACGTCACATAAGAGCTCAGTCACGGGGCTGGAGAGATGGCTCAGTGGTTAAGAGCACTGATTGCTCTTCCAGAGGTCCTGAGTTCAATTCCCAGCAACTACATGGTGGCTCACAACCATCTGTGGTGGGATCTGATGCCCTCTTCTGGTGTGTCTGAAGACAGCTATGGTGTACTCACATAAAATAAATAAATAAATCTTAAAAAAAAAAGAAAAAAGAAAAAGAGCTCAGTTACATGGCCACAGCCAGCACCAAAGCTGCTGGTAAACATGGCCATCTGTGAGCCTGGGAAAACTGGCAAAATGGATTTGGGTGACACATGACAGTCTACCTAACTCAGTAGTCCATCGCCTTGACAATGATAGCATAGCTCTCCTGGCAAAGGTTTGAGCCATTGCCAAATGTCCTGAGTAGGTAGACTGGACCACCAATAGATGGAGAGTCTCTCCAGGAGACTCTCAACAGCATCTCTTGTCTCCTTTTGTAGAGCATTTTTTAATCTTCTGGATGACAAACCCATGTGTAATGTGAGAGAGTTTGAGACTTCGGTTGATTTCAGTCCAGGAGAGGTATCAGTGAAGCAATATCAGATAATTACCAAGCTCAGGTCCCTGGCTTTCTACACTTTTGTGAGCCGTTAGATACAGTTCTGGACAAACATTGGCGCATGACAGTTCTGAGCCTAAGCAAAGGCAACAGGAAATGGGGCCATTTTTTAGCCAGTATCTTGTAAAGCCCAACCAGCCCTATCCACTGAACTGCACCGACACTCTGTTTGGTTTGTATTTTAATAGTACAAGAGAGATTTTAGTTAATTACTGCATGCTTACATGCCATGCCATACAAAGAGGAGATGGTGACAGATCCTCATATTCTGTGCCCAAACTAGGAATGACCCCCAAAGCCAGTGTCTATAACCAAAGAAAGCGCATTTCTTCTGATGAAGTAAGATGATAGTCAAGCCAAACTGAAGGGTAGCTTTTAGAAACATATACGCAACATGTTGTGTTGCTACAGCATTTTAAGAAAACCACACCCCTTAAAAGCCTACCATAGCATAAAACACTCATAAACTGAGTTGATCATTGCTACACCATCTTTAGCAAAATATGTTCTGATTTATATGGTGAAAAAGAAGAGTCAGTACAGACCTGTCACCCATAGCTCAGGAGGCTGAGGCAGGAGGATTGCAAGTTTAAGGCCAGCCTGGGCAACAGCTTTTTCTCCGTGGGGAAGTGAGAGGAAGAGTAACTGTTGTAGTCAGTGAGGTGTTTTTGGAGGCAGCTTGTTTTCTCTGGTTCTAATGTTTGTCTCTAATATTTTTTACATCATAATGTCAATATTTTTTCTGATTTACTGCAGAGACAAAGGAAAAGGAGAACCTTTCCAGTCCTCCTCATTGCTGTAAGAAACCATCCTTCCCTGAGTAGACACATTACTGCCTCTGTCTAGACCAGCTGCGTAAAGCACACTGAGGTGGAGTGTGGGCTTTTAAAAAAAATTATATTTCTGATAAGGATTGGAGCAGATGAATTTTTTAAAGCACGAAAAGAATCCTTTCTTAGAGGCCATGGAAGCACCTGGCCAGTCCTCCCTGACCCTGAGATGCCGGAGCCAGCACCCTGACCGGCATTTCCATTATTGAGAAGCTGAGAGGAAAGCTGCTTTAGCGAAGAGAATATTTTATTGGCAGAAGCTCCAAAGAGGTTCTTTCTTTAAATATTCACTGTGTTCAGCCCTGTTACCTCGGGGATTTACTTAGAACTCGGAGAAAACCTGTTCTGCATCCTTAGGCAAAGCTTAGCCATTTCGGAGGGGTTGGTGGGTATGATTCGTTTTCTTATGGACACCAAGATTCGGTCCCCAAAGATCTCTTTCTTCACAAGGCCTTTTAACCCGCCTCTGCTGCGTGAAGGTTCTGAAGCTCACGCCTGAGCATTTTAACACACCAACTGCTATGATTGCCCAAGTTCATTAGAACACCTGCCCTCATTACTGTCTTGGGCACAGGACATCCTTGTCTCACATGCTTGGCTGTTACCTGAAAATCCAAGAATGCGTCAGAATATTTGAAGCTCCCTTGAAGGGCCAACTCATGGATCCTGGGCTCTCCTTATTTCGTTCTGACAACCTGACCTAAGACATATGCAAAGTTATTCTAGTTTTCATAGCCTATTTCATAAGCCAGTATTATTTCCTTTCCATACAACCCTTTATATACAAGAGAATCACTCACTAGCAGGATATGATAAATAGGATACAGAGTCTTTTTTTATTAGATATTTTCTTTATTTACATGTCATATGATATTTCCTTTCTCGATTTCCCCTCCAAAAATAAAAATAAAAATAAAAACCCTGTTCCCTCCCCCTCTCCCTACTCACCAACCCACCCTCTCCCGCATCCTGGCCCTGGCATTCCCCTACATGGGGCATAGAACCTTCACAGGGCCAAGGACCTCTCCTCCCCTTGATGACTGACTAGACCATGCTCTGCTACATATGCAGCTGGATCCATGAGTCCCACCATGTGTACTCTTTGGTTGGTGGTTGAGTCCCTGGGAGCTCTGAGAGTACTAGTTAGTTCATATTGTTGTTCGTCCTAAGGGGCTGCAAACCCTTCAGCTCCTTGGGTCCTTTGTCTGGCTCCTTCACTGGGGACCATGTGCTCAGTCCAATGGATGGCTGTGAGCCTCTACTTCTGTATTAGTCTGGTACTGGTAAAGCCTCTCAGGAGACAGCTATATCAGGCTCCTGTCAGCTAGCACTTGCCGGCATCCACAATAGTGTCTGGACTTGATGATTGAATATGATGACTTGATGATTGAATATGGGAAGGGTTTCCAGGTAGAGAAGTCTCTGGATTGTCCTTCCTTCAGTCTCTGCTCCATAGTTTGTCTGTGCAACTCCTTCCAAGGCAGTCAAGAATGGCTAGGATCAAAAACTCAGATGGCATCAAATGCTGGTGAGGTTGTGGAAAAAGAGGAATACTCCTTCATTGCTGGTGGGACTGCAAGCTGGTACAACCACTCTGGAAACCAGTTTGGCAGTTCCTCAGAAAATTGGACATAGTACTACCAGAGAACCCAGTTATACCATTCCTGAGCATATACCCAGAATATGCTTCAACGTATAATAAGGACACATGCTCCACTGTGTTCATAGCAGCCTTATTTATAATAGCCAGAAACTGGAAACAATGCAGATGTCCCTCAACAGAGGAATGGATACAGAAAATGTGATAAATCTACACAATGGAGTACTACTCATCTATTAAAAACAATGAATTTATGAAATTCTTCGGGAAATGGATGGATGTGGAGAATATCATCCTGAATGAGGTAACCCAATCACAAAAGAACACGCATGGTATGCACTCTCTGATAAGTGGATATTAGCCCAGAAGATAGGAATACCCAAGATACAATTCACAAACCACAAGAAACTCAAGAAGAAGGAAGACCAAAGTTTTCCTTCTTAAAACAGAGCTGAGTCTTAAACAGAAGGAGAAACAGGAATTCAGATCTGATAGTGAGTTCAAAAGATGTCCCTAGCGTTTATTAAAGGCAACTGCCCATGTGTCCCCTTGCAGTTCTGTGTGTGCTGTGACAGCTCTTACGGATTCAAGCTGTCCAAGTGAACAAGAGTGGAAGGCAAAGTCTCCCTCCTGTTGACTGTTTGCCAGCCATGATAACAATATCTTCTACAGAGCAACATTTAGACAAGTGATACCTTGTCTAAACATTGGTGGTTTCCTAAGCCTGTGGTTGCCCAAGATTGCAACAAACCCATTATGTATGCAATATTCACGGGGGTTCGCCCCCCAAACACATACACTGTCTCTTGGAACCTGGAGAAGAAAAAGAAAAAAAAATAAGAACACAAAATGTATGTTGTCTCTCACACTGTGCATGACAAATTCCTCTGTCTGGTGTCCAGGTGGCCCTAGACACTCAGAAAGATGTAGCACACTAATTTGTTAGTTTGAAAGTAGGGTTAATCACAAAGTCTTCGGAATCCCTCACCCTTTCATCTTAGTGTTACTACTACCGTGATAAAGCACTACAACAAAAAGCAAGCTGGGAAGGAAAGGGTTTATTTGACTTACACTTCCTCAGTACTGTTCATCATCAAGGAAAGTCAGAGCAGGAACTGAAGCAGGGAAGGGACCTGGAGGCAGGATCTGCTGCAGAGGCCCAGAGGGTGCAGCTTACTGGCTTGCTTCCCATGGCTCACTCAGCCTGCTTTCTTACAGCACCTATGACCAGGGGTGGTACCACCCACAGTGGGAGGGACCCTCACTCATCAATCACTAAGTAGGACCACGCCTTGTAGACTTGCCTGCAGCCTGATCTCATGGTTGCATTTTTTTTGGTGGGGTTTCTCCTTTCAGATGACTCTCTCTTGCATCAAGCTGATATACTTGCGAAGCCAGCACACTCTAAGAGGGAGCTTGCTATCGGAACAAGGACATTGTCCATTACCTTACAGACCTTACCTCAGAGAAGGGGATTTTGACTTGGGAAAAACAGGTGCACACATATGAGAGCTAAGCATGTCACTCCCACGTACTCATCTCTGACAACTGACTTTAACGAAACATCCCTCTGCTTGCCAAAGGATAAGAAATCCGTTTCATATGTACCTGTCAGCAGTGTCCCTGGATGATTCTACAGACATAATAACTACAAACACCAGCCATACGGCCAGTTTACACACCTTTGACAAGAACATCTCCAGGAACATTCTGACCAAGGAAAGCTGAGATGATGAAAAACTCCCACTGATTAAAATTATCGTCAACTGGAAACAGTAATCTGCCTAAAACCCATTTGCAACTATCCCTATTGTGAAATGAACAATTAACACGGAAGCAGCCAAACCTAATAATGTCTCATTTGAACCATTTTTTCCCATTCAAAGAGTTACTTTTTAAAATTATTTATTTACTTTACATCCTGATCAAAGCTTCCCTCCCTCCTCTCCTCCCAGTTCCTCCCTCTCACTTACCATTCACCCATCCACCCCTCCTCCCCTTCTCAGAAAAGAAGAGGTCTCCCATGGATATCAACCAGCCTTGGCATATCAAGCTGCAGTAGGATTAGGCACAACTTCTTCTGCTGAGGCTAGACGAGGCATCCTAGTTAGGGGAAAGGGATCCAAAGGCAGGCCACAGAGACAGAGATGGACAGACCCTGCTCCTGCCTTAGGAGTCTCACACGAAGACACAGCTGCACAACTGTTACATATGCACAAAGGCACATGAGCACTCTCTGGTTGGCAGTTCAGTCTCTGTGAGTCCCTATGGGTTCAGATTAGTCGATCCTGTAGGCTTTCTTGTGGTGTCCTTGACCCCTCTGGCTCCTTCAATCCTTCCTCCCCCTCTTCCACAGGATTCCCCACGCTCCACTAAGTGTTTGGCTGTGGGTCTCTGCATCAGTTTCCATCAGTTCCTGGGTGAAGCCTCTCTGTTGACCTTTACGCTACGCTCCTGTCTGCAAGTATAGCAGAGTGCCATTAATAGTGTCCAGGGTGGGCTTCCTCTCATGGCCTGGGTCTCCAGCTGGGCTAGTCACTGGTTAGCCCTTCCCTCAAATTCTGTTTCACCTTTTTCCCCGGACAAGACAAACTGGGAGTCTGAGATTTTTGTGGCTGGGTTGGTGTTCCCATCCCTCCATTGGAAATCTTGCCTGGTTATATAGGAAATAGCCAGTTTAGGGTTAGTATCCCCCATTGCTAGGAGTCTTAGCTGGGGTGACCCTCATAGAGACCTGGGAATTTCCATTGTCCTATGTTTCTAGCTTGTCCCAGAGATGCAACCCTGCCAAATCCAGGTGTCTCTTCCAGTACTCTCTCCCTCTGCCCTCCCCATACCTCATCCGTCCTCTTCCCATCCCCACCCTCACCCTAACCCAACTTCCTCCCTCCATCCACCCCCCTCACCAATGTCTAATCTATTTTCCCTTCTCAGTGAGAGTCAAATGTCTCCTCATGGGCCCCCGTTGTTACTTAGGTTCTCTGAGTCTGTGGATTGTAGTATGGTTATCCTAGACGATATGACTAATATCCGCTTATAAGTGAGTACATACCATGTTTGTCTTTCTGGGTCTGGGTTACCTCACTTAGGACAATCTTTTCTAATTCCATTCATTTGCCCGCAAATTTTGTGATGTCCTAGTTTTTAATGGCCGAATAATACTCCATTGTGTAAACGTACCACATTTTCTTTATTCATTCTTCAGCTGAGAGACACCTACACTGTTTCCAGTTCCTGCCTATTACGAAGAAAGCTGCTATGAACATAGTTAAGCAAATGTCTTTGTGGGATGGTGGAGCATCTTTTGGTATATGGACAGGAGTTGTATAGCTGGGTCTTGAGGTAGCTTTCTGAGAAACTGCCACACTGATTTCCAATGTGGTTGTACAAGTTTGCACTCCCACCAGCAAGGGAATACTTCTCTCTCCACATCCTTGTCAGCATGAGCTGCCTCTTGAGATTTTTTATCTTAGCCATTCTGGCAGATGTGAGATAGTATCTCAGAGTCATTTGTGTATTTCCCTGATGACTAGGAATGTTGGACATTCTTTTAAGCACTTCTCAACCATTAAATATTCCTCTTTTGAGAATTCTG